>CAUYRH010169089.1:0-31327 GCA_963574655.1 Perodicticus potto
GTTGATAGTACTGCAAATTCATTTAGATGCTATCACATTTTTTTTATTGTTTAGCGATAGATTCTTTTTAGAAATAATATCCAACCTCAAGCATCAGCACTCAGAGAGGCTGGGTTGACATTAATAAAAGCTCAGATCAAAAAAAAAAAAAAAAGTACATACTGTTTTGTAATGAGAGCCTCAGAAGTTCTAAAACCACATTTGTAGAAAGAATTAAAAATCTATTTTTTTTTTACATTTTCCCAATGTTCAGGCTCTAGATATATCCTGGTGGTATTCTAAACCTAGTATCTGGCTCTTCTGAGGCACAGAAGTCATATAACAAAGCAGGAACAGGGAATTCAAAGAAGGTTCAGTCCAGCCCAGTTATCTTGGCCTCCAAATATGGCAAGCGCTGAAGGATGAGGGCCATCTTCAACCCAGCCCAAAGCCCCATCTCTTACAATTTTAGTCTTAGACATGTGATAACTTGGCTCAAAACGCATAGTGCTTATTTCACCGTGTTGTAATTGCTTGTTTATGGCTTGTGTCCCATGTTGGATAGAAAGATCATTGAGGACAAGGACTCAGCAGTCTCAGGATTTAGAACTGGGCCTATTCCATGAAATTAGCTCAGTGACTTGTTGGGGAGGCTCCTGGGATACAAGGGAGGTACATTCACTCAAGATTTGTTTTTGAACTTGCTCCATTCATTATAAAACTTGTCTCTTTGTTTCACCTTTGAAACCTTGGGCCCTAGAGGCGAGCAGTGGGTACCTCACATGATAGGGGAGTTTCTGCCTATGTTAACTTTCCAAACTCATCCCCCCCAGGTTGGTCTGCCCTGGGGACTGGGCCAGCTCCCTGGCTTTGTAAGAATCAGGGTACAAAAGTGAAGAGAGCCCCAGGCCTCTTGGTTAGCTTACTTTCTTATTCTCACGAAGGCTTTTCTTTTTCTTACTGTTCACAAAAAGATAGACCAAGAAAAAAGTTTATTTATTTATGTTTTTTAGGACAACAAAGATCTAATTCAAGTATGAGATGAGGCTTCTATAGGGAAACTGCCAGGAATTGTGCCATCCTGTATGGCATCATTAAAAAGAAGGATGGCAGAAAAGTAACTATTTAGGTAGAGTGCTAGATTTTTACATGTCCACATAAGTTTACTTCATGCTGAAATATTATAAAATTAAATGACACACTTCCATTTACAGGTAAGGCTGGGATGTGGTTATATAATATGTCAAAGGTCATAGAAGAGGCAGAAGAGGGAGTGAAACCAGCAATGTGAACCTGTAAAACTCATGTCCTTGTTTGCTAATACACAGTTCTGAAGCATTACAGCTGCTTCCTGAAGATCCTGAACACTTCTGGACTGGCTCCCGGGATACCATATTGCTCTCAGGTTTCTGGTATTACTCAGATACTAAACCTGGCCAGAAAATATTGGGTTTCTTTCTTTCTTTTTCTTTAGAGAATGTCTATAAGAAGCATGGCAGTAATGGTGAGGAGGGGAGGAAACATCTGTAAAAGAAAGACAGGAGTGGGAGCATAAACCATGGTTTGGGGCCTTCCTTATATTATTTTGGGAGGATATCCTGTTTATAAATGCTAATGAAGTCTATGGTTAAATTTCACCAATATACATTATTTACAGGGAACCGTTGAGGGTTTCCCTACCCTGCAGGGGGAACAGTTGGCCTGCTGCTGTGTCAGGCTGTGGTGTTTGGTGTTTTGATTTTTTTTTTTTTTGAAAACCAGTGCCCTCTGCAGGTTGAACTCAGGGAAGCAAAAGCATGAGCAAAAAAGGACAAAGACTAGATCCTTACCTTAGAGTACATTAAGGACAAAGGCTAAGACCTTTAGGGGGAGGGGAGAATATGGAGAATTATTTCTAGCATGACCTTGTGTGTGAAATGTCATGGCACGACTGGGCTAGTGATAAAAAAAAAACCTAAATGGTGCCTAAAACCCATCCCTAAGATGCTGATTTGTTCCCCATGGTGGATCTTCTATGCTATGTCTTGTTTAAGTGTCTTAAGCTAATGGGGCCTCAGCAACAGCCCTTCACTAGGGAGGAGAATTTCTCACTGAAAAGGCAGTACCAGTACACATGAAGAACTCAGATCCACTGTGTTTTCTTTATTAATATACAAGATACAGCAAGGCCTAGCAAACGACACGGAGCGGCTCCCGTGGCTCGGTGCCTGCCCAGCAACCCCAAGACAGCAGTGCCAGGGGTTAAGGAGAAACTGGCATAAAATTTGACATGCCTGTGGTTAGGGCTGAGAGGCAGGAGCGGGATTCCCAGTCTCTAAGCCTACTTCTTTTTCTTCCAAGCACAAATGATTTAGGAAGCTCCGATAAACCATCAAGTCTCGGAAGCCTTTGCTACCAGTCTGGCTCTGTCTCAGTTTCTCTTTAGAGACCTGGGCCTTAACTTTGTTCCTGAGTGTCAGTCACCATCCTGTGGTCTCAATCCTGCTGGTTAGGTTTCCGCCTCCTTCTTGCGGCTGAGACCTTGGCCTGGTAACTGAAGTAGATGCATATCCCCTCAACTCATATCATTTCTGAGCTTCTTGCTACAAGAAGCACCTTCAAACACCTGTATCTTTTTGCCTGCTGGAATTTTCTGGGGAGAAGAACCTACTCTGTCCATGTGCATAGTGAACTAGAAGTGCCAGGGAGTTAATGCACACCTTTCTAGCAGCCGTCAGCCACTGACTGATAATAAATCTAATATATTGTCTATGGCATGTGAGAGCAATGTAAAACCCAGTACATCTGTAGGGTCACACTCAGAGGCAATACTTAGCAGGCTTGTTCCCTAGAATGACCACAAGTTTCTTAGAGGCAAAGATTGGGCCTTGATGAATACTTTAAAATCCAATGTCAATTACAGGCAATAATTCACCAGAAATCGTTGGAGTGAATTTGGGCAGGATGGCACAGGCCTTATTGGAATTTTGTACTCAGTCTGAAGAGATTCAAGTTTGGTTCAAGAGATTGTAGTCTCCTTCATTCATTTAACCCTGATATCAGAATAAGTTGTGCAACAGCTGTTTGCCACTTCTGTAGTTATATTAGGGGTAGCTGTATTACCCTTTAGTGGCTTAAAATAATAACTATTTATTTATTTATTGGAGACAGAGTCTCACTCTGTTGCCCCAGGCCAGAGTGCCATTGTATCATAGCTCCCAACAACCTCAAACTCTTGGGCTCAAGTGATCCTCTTGCTTCAACCTCGGTGAGGAGCTGGGACTACAGCATGCACTGCCGTGTCTGGTTAGCTTTTCTATTTTTAGTAGAGGTTCTTGCTCTAGGCTGGTCTCCAACTCCTGAGCTCAAGCAATCCACCTGCCTTGGGCTCCCAGAGTGCTGGGATTATAGGCTTGAGCCACAGGGCCTGGCCAGAATAACCGTTTATTATCTTTCACAACTCTTGTGAGTCTGGAATTCGGGAGTGATTTTTCTGGGTGGTAATTGGAAGTCTATTATCAGGTTGTCGTCAGATGCTGGCCAGGCCTCCAGACGTTGGAAGGCTGGACTGGGGCTGAGGATCCACCTCCACGGCTGCTCACTCACGTGTCTGGCTCCAGGGAAAATGCCCAGTGAGCATCTCCGCAGAGCTGCTTGAGTGTCCCGTACCAAAGCGGCTCATTTTCCCTAGAGTCAGCGCCCCAGGGGAAGTTGCAGTGCCCTTTTAATCTAACCTCAAGAATCCCACACTGTCATCATTTCTGCTGTGTTTTATTGGTCCTGATTCAGTGTGAGAAGGCACTGCACAGGGCATGAAAACCGAAGTGAGGACCACCTAGGGGACGAGTGACCATACATTTCTAGGGAAAAAGTCCATTCCATAAAAGGTTTTGGGTGAGGAATGCACACATAATAAAATGTGTTTAGGTGAGAAACCATAACAAATTCAAATGACACTGGGAAGGGCACCGGGACTAGACAAACAGAAACAGTTAAAATGGTTTTTTTAATTCTGTAACTTCCCATAATGCTGTTTAATCATAATGGGTAATGATCTAATCCTTCTTGGCAGACATTCTACAACACACAGTAAAATTTTGCCTTGATATTAAGGTGGAAACACCTTGGAAACATGTATCTCAAGGTGCGCTTGAACAAAACAGAGAGTTTGGCTTCTGGTGAGGGAGAATCAGCTCTCAGGTGGCTGGCTTTCTTCTGAATCCCTGAAGTCCTGTTCATTAATCCTCAGAGTTGTAAATCAGAGCCCTGAGCCCTGGAGTCAGGCTAAGGCCAGGTCTGAGCACTGCTACCTGCAGGCATTTTCTGGGCCAGGATGTGGCTGCACAGTGGGGCCCTTTGTTGTGTCCTGGGCAGAGGGATTCCACTGGCCTGATGGCTTCAGGGCTTGTTTCCTGAACAGGAAGGTTCCACCACCTGGTAGATGGGACTTCCAAAACAAACAGGCCTCTCCTCAGGCTTCTAAGCCCTGGTCCTGTGCTAAGCCCTAAGCGCTGGGAAATAGACGTGACCCATGGACTCCTTATCGGTCCCTCAAATACCACTGCTTAAAAGAAGTCTTCATGTTCATTAAGTTCCTGCTACCAAAGGTCAAGTTCCCACTGCAGAAATGGGGGGGTGAGGAGAAAAAAGGAAAGAAAAGAACAATGAACAGCTGAGGGGGCAGCATTGAAAGAAAACAGAGAAAATGAAATACTGGTAATTGGCCTACTGAGCCTTATAACTCAGTTATGGACATAGTCTGAAAACTCCACTCTTATTTGTGGGAAGTAGTTTTGTAGTCATTCAAAAATAGCAGAAACAGCAACAGTAATGGCAATGCTATATGGGATGTTTGCTTCAGGACATAATATGTTAAAAGCACTTTATCTTTTAGTGTTCTCAAAATAACTTTTTAAGGTTAACATTAGTTGTCCCTGGCCACTCTAAACTGGTAAACTCTCCTTTTGTCCTTATTCCACTTTATTAGTTTTTTTTTCTTTTTCCCTTTTTTTTTTTTTTAATTCTGTCACCGAGACTGGTGACAGAAATGGCTTGATCACAGCTTACTGCAGCCTCCAGTTCTGGGCTCAAGTGATCCTCCTGCTTCAGCCTCCCAGGTAGCTGGCACTATAGGTGCTTGCCACTATACTCAGCTAAATTTTAAAATTTTTGGCAGAAATGAGTATCTCCCCAGTGTTGCCCAGGCTGGCCTCGAACTTCTGGCCTCAAGCAATCCTCCCACCTGGGCCTCCCAAAGCTCTGGGACTACAACCATGAGCCACCAAGCCTAGCCTTTTAGCTCATCTTATTTTTTTTCATAGAGCTTATTACCATCTGATACTGTATCCTGTGATTACAAGTTTGTTTATTTTCTTATTGTTTGCCTGTCTAAAAGGTAGGCTGCATGAAAACAGAAATTTTGCCTGTTTTGCTTTTTGCCACATTTCAAGAACCTAGTCAATACTCTATAAATAATTATGGAAAAACAATTTTTGCATGGAGTCAGCGAGGAGAGGTTAAATAACTTCCCTCAGACATTTTGAGCCCAAATTTGATGTGCTTTTCAATAAGTTGTGCTGTTTTTCTGCTCCTGGAGCAAGAGGGAAAAGTCCAGATTTTGGGAAACTGAGGCCACCAAATTGCAAACTGGGGTAACAGGGGAGCTCAGACTAGAACCCAGGTGTTCTGGCAGTTAGTAACTCTGCCTTGTTTTTGCCATCATGGGCAAGCTAAGGGTTTTGACCGGCATGTAAAGTTAATGCCGAGGTTAGAAACTGCTTTGTCATCCTCTTCCTTCTGTGGCTGGCTGGCTTCTTGGGTCACGGGTCTGCAAACGCACAGCCTGTAGATCTCAGCATTGTGCAACTTGCCCTGCCCCAGGTTTTTTCCACCTCTGTCACAACCTGGAAAGAAATAGCCTCAAAGCCTTCCTCTTGACTGCCATGGTTACTCAGATGTACACATCTAAGTTTCTACATGGGAAGAGCTTCCGTCTAAATCTCTGCGGAAAACATCTTAATCAACACAGGGATTAAATTCCACTGAAGTTCAGGGAAGATCTCATCTGTCATGCTTATGCATTTTCAGGGTCATGGGGCAATCCCTTTGCCTCCCCCACCACTTGGTTTTCTCCTTTGCCTCTCTGGGCTTGGTCCTTCCCAAGAGCTGAAAGGAACTGTCAGGGCTGAGCACGCCCAGTAAACACCCAAGAGTTCTGGTTGCCAAGTTGGGGAAGCTACAGCAATTGCTCCCTCGTGGCCATTTGCTTGAAAAGCCAAGAACAACCAAAACACATCAGCTGGGAGTCGACCCTTGCAAGCAAACAGATTGGTTCAGCTTGTATTACTGAAACAGCTTGTTGGAGGGAACTGGTTTTACTGAGAAAAAGCACATGTTTACACCCAAATGATCCAGTTCACTGTGTTTCTACTAAACAGTCTTGGAGGCCCTGTGGCCTGGGCTTTTGTTCAGTGGGTTTGTTACACTGGACCCACCTTGCTCATCCCATCTGTGCGAGCTGCCTCTCCAAGTCCTTTCTCTGCTTTGTACTGCAGGGTACGCAAAAACAGCACTGCTGATGAACTACTTAAGAGCTCCAACAATGAGGCTGAAAATAAAGGAAGGACTCTTTTGTCCCTGAATATATCAGATCAAGTGATTGCACAGTATGAATTCTCCCACAAGTTTCTCATCATTCCATGTATTTTCTTTTCCTCTTTGGAAAGATAGCATAAGGAAGAAGAATTAATGGGAAGAACATGGGCCTTGCTATGCCTTGACTGAGAAGGTGAATATTTCAAAATCTCCTTTGCTGTTTCCATCTGTAAATCAGGTGCAGTAACAGCTATCATGCAGGGTTATTGTTAAACTTGAATAATGTGAGTACAATGCCCAACAGATAGCGGGGTCTCCCGATATGGCAGTGAATGTTATTATCATTAACATTATTTGTCTACTGTGTGGGTCAAGATTAGGGCAGCTACAGCCTAACTGAACACCAATGGAGGGAAAGCTGGGAGAAATCTTTGTTACTGAAGACTTTTGTGACTTTGGACAAGCCAAAGTGTCTGGGCCTTAGTTTTCTTGTCTAAAAAAACAAACAAACAAACAAACAAACAGGAGAAAATGCCATTGTCCTCACTTAAAGACCAATGAATTAGTATTTTGTAAAACATCCTGCATCAGACGCTCTACTCAGTTTTCCTTGAAATGTAACCTCACTTCTTACAACTCTGGATTATTGCTCAGATGTTACAAATAGAAAACTGAACCCTGGAGAGGTTAAGGAAATTGGCCAGAAAACTAGTAAGTAGCAGGGTTGGAACCTGAGACTGGACTTGCCGACATTTGTGTGAACATATTCCACTTATTAAATGAGATACTGTATTCCAACTTAGTACATGTTAGTTTTATTACTATTTCTGCTAAGTGCTGATTATGTTATATAGACAGAACCAGATGAGCAGAGGGTAAAGAAAATAGGAAGTAATCTCTGACATTGAGGCATTGAGAGTCTGCTAGGAATTCTGTGTTCTTTTGCATCTTACAATTGCCTCCCTAAAATAGAAGTAATGCTCTAATTAAAGTAAAAAGACATGATTTTTTTGAGACAGAGTGTCACTATGTCACCCTCAGTAGAGTGCCCTGAGTCACAGCTCACAGCAACCTCAAATTCTTGGGCTTAAGTGATTCTCTTGCCTCAGCCTCCCAAGTAGCTGGGACTACAGGTGCCCACAAATACAGGTGCCTAAAAATAGACACAACATCTGGCTATTTTTCTGTTGCAGTTGTCATTGTTGTTTAGTTGGCCCGGGCTGGGTTCGAAGCCACCAGCCTGGGTGTATGTGGCCGTCACCCTATCCACTGAGCTATAGGGGCCGCCCAAGACATAAATATTTTAATTTGTATTTTATTTGGAGAGGGAGAAAGGAAAATGAAGGGAGACCCAAAGTGTTGTCCAGATCAAATAAAATAATGGGGCTATAAACGGAGCTTAGAAAATACAGGCCATGTTTCAGATATAAGGCAAAGTTATTGTCTGGTCATGTCCCTGTTGTGTTTTTATTATTTATTAGAGTCCACTGCTGCATCTATGGTGCTGCAAGCTGAGAGATCATTCACACTGGGAAGCAGGTATAGGAAGGTGTTGAGGAAGGGTGGAACAAGAGCCATAGGAATTCAGAGATGGGAGCCCCAAAGGGAAAGCTGGGGAAACTCCTAGACTGAAACAAAGGACCTGAAAGGCGAGTCATCCTCACAGTACTCAAGGTGGTGACGTGACGATTCAGTAACTCCAGGGTCCTTCAATCACCCAATCTTGAAGTGTGGGTGGGGCGGGCCCAGGTACCAAGAAGAAATGTTAGTTTTATCTTTATAAACAAAGAAATTAGAGTCCACCAGTGTGTTCAGAAGTCACAAAGGACTGGTGAGGTGGAGGCCAGGTATTTTCAAATTTGTCAATGAGAGTGAAAAAAAATCAAGGTTCAGATCCAAACAGTTTTCTCTTCAGTTTCTTTCTCCCTTGCTTCAGTTTCTCTAGTCCCTAGAGATGTGGCTTCAGGCAAGTTACATGGAAATTTTCTGAGCTTTAGTTTTCTAATTTGTAAGAAGAGGGGAAGAACAACATGCCATAGATGTTACTGGGGTTAGTGTAGGTAGGCATAAAGTGAAACAGCAGAGACAATCTTGCACCCCAGCACACAATTCCGTGTCCACCCCCTCTCAATTGTGGTAATGAGTTTAACCCTTCCTTTTCCAGGCTAAAGGCAATAGAGAGATCACATTTTGCAGGCCAGAAGGTAGAAAGGAAAAACTTTTTCTTCCCCTTAACTGTCTTCCAAGGCACTTCAAAACTATTGGAAACGTCAACCAGGTTGTTAATAAAACTTCAAATTGTTCTCCCACCTACCCCATCCCAATTTCACCTGAAAAGAAATGACCAATCCACATCATTTGAGAGAATTTGGCTTTTGATCTTGTCAAGTAGCCTATGGAGCCAACCCTCAGAAAGGTAGCAAGTGTAACATTTGGACAAAAAAAACAAACTACAATAATCTGTAGATGCGAGAGAGCGAATAAAAGCACACAGATTTGGGTTTACTGATGAAATAAATGGTACTGGGTACATTTCTTGTTTTTCATTGTCTGAAAATTTGTTTACATCTTTCAGCACAAGGGCAGACTCAATCTGTGCTCTGTGGGGTGGATATAACTAGTGGAACATTAAGTCTCTCTGGCTTAAATAACCCAAAGACAGAATTTAGGACAATGTGAGAAGAAGACCCTGAAAAGGAGGGGGTCAGAGAGAGAGCCCTGCATTTCACTTATAAACTCTGTCTAAATCTCTGACTGATGCCTGAATGATTCATGCACAGGGGACTGCCCCCCCCCCAAATTTACCCTTCAGAGAAACATAACGTAATTCAAAGTTTCAATAGTATGTATGTATTTTTCACAATATCTGGGACATAATCTTTTTTGGGGGGGATATAATCTTAAATTAATTGATGTATAAAGAAACAAGAAGACATGATCTATATATGAAAAATCCCCCACACTATAACACTGTAATATGGGATTTATAATACAGTGTAGGCGTACCACCTATTTTATGTAAATGTTGCAGGTTTTTATATTTTACATGAAGTAATACAATGTTCATTCTAAATAGGCTGTGCAAAGTTAAGGATGTATATTGTAATTCCTGGAGTAAATGCTAAAAATGAGATGTGCTATAGGCATGCCTAAAATGTCCATAACACATTAAAATGGAATATCAGCTTCAGTTGACAAGCGCCCTGCAGACCTGCTCCCGCTGCTGATTTTCAGGCCCACCCAATGGCGGTCTCAGCTTATAACCACAGAATGAAAGGATAACAAAATCCAGATGTGAGCATCTCAACTGGCTCCCTAGAGACATGACCCCTTCAGCCATAATGAGAACAAGAAGGAAGGAAGTGGAATTCAGGAGGGACATCCCAGATTTAGGGACATGAGCAAGACTAGGGCCACGTACACATCAAAGGGCAGAGTCTCACACTGGAAGGCTGCTGCCTGCAGCTGGCTTGCCCCAGGACTCAGAGAAGGCTGGTCAGGATGAGGGAGTTGAGTGCCAGCCACGTTCAACTGCTCCCAGCACTTTGGACTAATTCTCGTAAACAAGTGGCTACTCCTGGTGCTGACTCCACTTCCAGACATTTCAAAAGGAAGGAAAAGAGCAAAATAACATTATTGTCCTTCTCTCAACTTGGTGTTTTTGCACCTGTATTGGTGTCTCACAAAGCAGGGGACATTGCATAACCTAATTGCCATCGACCCCTTTGGTTACCCACCTACTCCTCTGTGAGATCCAGTTTCCAAGTCAGTGTTGACTATCTTGGCATCAATAGCTGTGGGGCATGAAAGTGCCTGAGCAGCCCATACCCAGCAAGCCCCAGATTCCACATCGTTGTTGTCTAAACAAGGAATTGCAAAGACTGAAGAAGTTTTAGGAAGAACAAAATAAATTTGGGAACTCCAAAGCACACATAAGCATATTGGCAACTCCTGGACGTAATTTTCTGGAATCTGCATGTCTGATTTAGTCCTATAGGTAAACAAGTCTTGTCCTGTTCTGATTTACCACCTGCAGAGAAAGGAATCCTTTCCAAAAAAAAGGATTTGAGAAAGAACTCCTTATTTGTAGCTGGATAGAGGAAGAAAGCTGAGATTAATAATTAAATAAGAAGATGGATTCAGATTTTTAGGGGGGACAAGAGGTAAAATACTGGGTATTGAGTCTTTGAGTTCTGTAAATGACTTGACAAGGGTCTGGAAACGCCCATGGTGGGGAGGAGCTGGCAGACTGTGCAAGGGATTAGGGGAGCGCAAGCAAGGTATGAAAATTTAAGGGAACATCAAAAAACACCCACAGCGATCAAGACGGACATATTAATACTGTACATGGAAAAAATCAGAATTCGTGGAGAAAATCCACAATGAACAAAATATCAAAATTGTACATAAAAACAAGCTGTTGCTGTTTATTTTATGACCTTAATTCTTACTGTGCTACATGGAAGGCCCTTTCTAATCAGCCCTTGGTTCTTGCCTGGGGGTTGAGGGGCAATGTGAAGGTTGATAATGGGGAGATGGTAAGCACAAATATTGGGGATCATACGGCATTGTCTATCAATAAGGTTTTTTTTTTCCAATTTTGTTCTAAGGGTAGAGCTTTTACTAATGTTTTCACTTGATTTAAAATATGGGAGGATATTTTGACAAGTGCATATAGAGGCACACTATTTTCCTTTGCCTCAGGCTCCCACGAGGCCCCGCCTGGCCCTGGCACTGGGCTGAGTAGGCTATGCTGTGATTGGGGAAGACCAGGGAAAAGCTACGAACACTTTTACCCAGAGTTTGGCTTCACAGATGGGCTTTTGAGAATTTAGGATGAGTTGATCCGCAGCTGAGGATCTGGGGACTAGCTGGACTGAAAATTCCTAAGAATACGGGCTAGGGACAAAGAAAACCAAGGACTCATTGCAATAAGGCGCCCACATCGTGGAGAGGGCTTTGGATCAGGGGTCAGCAACTGGACCTCACGCTTCCCTTAACTTCCCCTGTGACGTGGGCCACCTCATGCCCTTTCTCACCCTCAGTCTCTACACGGGAAAATTGGTGGTTCTCAGACTCGTGTTAGACAGGAGCCCTTTCCAAATAAATCATATGTGGAAGCCTTAGATAGAAGGAATGTTGATCTGGATGAATTTGGGGTGTGCTATGGTCTGTGTTCCCCTAAAGTTAACGTGTTGAATCCATTGGGATAGTATCAGGAGGTGGGGCCTTGGGGAGATGGTGAGATCATGGGGGGAGCTCTTGTCAGTGGCATTAGCCCCCTTATTAAAGATGCTCAGGAGGGACTGGCAGGGAGGTGCTGTGAGCCGGAAAGTAGCCCTTGTCAGACCCAGAGTCTGCCTGGATCTTGGACTTCTCAGATTCCAGAACTGTGAGAAATTGCTGTTTATAAGCTTCTCATATTACAGTATTTTGTCACAGCAGCTGAGTGGACTGAGACAGGGACAGAAACCAAGGCTGTCCTCACCCGTTCAGCCGTTTCTGATGGATACGTGCTGTGTCCCCCCCCAGCAGGGCTCCTGTAGAGATCGTCTCCCCCAGCAGAGCTCCTGTAGAGATCGTCTCCCCCAGCAGGGTTCCTGTAGAGACTGCCTCCACCATGCCTGGGCTCCTCTGAGCACAGTTGGAAAACACTGTATTTAGGGAATGATTGGTGTCCATTCCGGTTCTAACATTCTATTCTCGCCCAAAAGAAAGCCCGACCTGTACTGCATGTTGACACTTTGACAATGAAATGTTTACCCGTGTCTAAAAGCCAGATGAGCCTCCAGACTTTGGATCTCACTTTTGGGTGTGCCCTGTTGTGTTTCTGGGCCCTTCCAGCCTGCAGGGCCCATGGAATTAGCAGCAGCATCAATAAGATTTAGTCAGCCTCACTGTGGCCAGAGAAATTATACAGTGGAGGGAGGCGCGTTGCCAGCATTTTAACATGAAGCAGGCACCCCTGGGGAACATTGACAAATGACCTGGGGTTGTCTGCACATGGCCAGGAGCCAGAAGCAACCAGCTGAGCTCCACTTCCTGATGAGTGTGACAGTTCCAGACCTGTGAAATGTTCCAGGACTGGGAGTGAATGAATTCCAGTGGTATTCAAAACAACAGCCAGGCCCTCCTCTCCATCTTTTCTGGTTGTCATCCTCTTGCGCACGGTGCCTGTTATTCAGCTGTCCTGGGTCTTCAGGCCTGGAACTGCCCACTCTTAGCACAGGTGGTGGGAAGGGGACAGGATCTTTAGGACAAGAGGAACGGTAGGGTCTGCCAGACCCCAGGGAGAACCCCAGTTCTACCTTTCATGAACTATGTGTTCTTGGTCTAGTTTTTTAATCCATCTGAACTTCCAGTATTTTAGTTGGACAATGGATAAGAAATGCCCAACAAAGCTGTTGTCAGGATTACAAAAGTGGATTCCTACAATTTCTGTGTAGGAAGAACAAACTAATTAGAAGGCGACTAGTGGGATTGTAAGAACAGCATGTGCGCAGTAGGTGCTCAGGAAATGTCTCCTTCCTTCCTTTTTTTCCCCCTAAACTTTCATGTTTTTAAAGAAATAGGTCAAGTAAAGTTTTCTGCTTAAATCAACATTGAGATCTGTTCTGTGGGATTGTGCTGAGTGTTTGTTTTCCTTTTTCTGATTTCCAAGTTTTCCACAGTAAACCTGTGCATCAGGATGTTTTAACTAGTCTAATACCTGAAAAGAAATTGAGGTTCAGAGGCAGAATGGGAGTCATCCCTGACAAAAGGCTAATTTCCTAAAATATAAAGAAATCCTAGAAATAAATTTTTTTGTCTTTTTTTTTCTTAGAAATAAATTTTTTAAAGCACCAATAATCCAATAGAAACAAATGGATAAAGGAAAACAATGGACATATCACAAAACAGGAAATTCAAATAACTACTAAACACGAGATGCTCAAAATAATGCTCATAATAACTTAGAGTAAGATAAATAAAAATTTAGATAATACAAAGATGCCATTTTCCACCAATTAGCTTTCCAAAATGCAAAAGTGACAATGCGTCCTTCTGGCACAGTTGTCCGGAGAGCAATCTAGTAAAGTTGTATCTATCCCAGAGGTACCCACGTCTATGAGTCGGTGTGGGAAGATCTTCAAGAAATAAAGTAACAAAAGCAAGGTGTGTTTGAGAGTCTGGAAAACAAGACCCCTTCTGTTGAAACGGAGGACAGAGAGAAACACCAGTATTTATATTTGCTCGATATGAAATGAAATACTGGAAAGATAATGCCAAGAAAAGTGGTGGAAACTGGGCAAATGACAGGCATGCAAAGGATATTTTTCACTGTATATAATTTTATACTTTTTTATTTTTTAAATGTATTTTCAGTTCAAATATCTTTGTTAAAAAAGAAAAGATGGGGACAGTTGTATAGGCAATTAGCAGTGACTGCTAGGTACGTACTGATTTCTAATCAGATAAAGAACAATAAAAGATTTCTTTTTAAGATCACTATCTCCCGATGTGTGGGATATTATTCCTGAAACACAGTGAATAGAGCAGTCTCCTTTTAATTTGCCACAATTCAGATTACACGTAGGAGTGTAAGCAGTATTTAACCAATGCCACGTTTCCTCCGTTCCTTATTTGTTATAACATGTTTTTTATTTTCTAAATCTATGCACTCTATATAACATGTAATCTATCTGTAAGAATGCATATGTATTATTATTAAAAATAATAAGGCATCCAGAATTCCATCACCCAGAGAGACTGGTAGCTTTAGAATTTCTGTATGGAAAGAGCAAACTAATTAGAAGGTGACAACTAGGGAAACTTGTGCCAGTTTCACTTGCAAAACCTTTTATTTGTGTTGAGATTTGTTCTTATCAAAGATCAAAGGGTAGGGCACTGAGGTAGATTTGGGTGTCTGAGGCAGACTGCATTCTCCAAAGGCGATCTGCACATAATATCCCATTCCACGTGCTCTTCCTACAACATGACATTGTCCCGTTGCCCATTGACTAGTAGAGTCTGTGTTTGCTCCTGTCTGCCATGGGTTGAACTGTGCCACCCTTCACATCCACATGTTCAAGTCCTAACAACCAGTACCTCACAATGTAAATTCGTGGGGAGACAAGGTCTTTAAAGAGGTGATTAAATTAAAATGAGTCTTTTGGGTGGGCCCTTATCCATCAGGATTCGTGTCCTTATAAGGAAAGGAAGTTTGGACACACAGGGAAAGACGGTGTGAGAACATAGCAAGGAGGGGCTGTCTGCAAATCCAGGGGAGTCTCTGCAGAGAAACCAATGCCACCAATACCTTCATCTTGGACTTTTGAACTTTTGGCTCCAGAACTGTGGGAAAATCAAACTTCTGCTGTTTAAGCCCCCCATCTGTGGTCCTTTGTCCTAGTAGCCCTAGCAGGCTAATCCACCTGCTGCCTTGGCTCAGGTTGCTCATGTCACCACACAGTACAGACTGGGTGGTTGGAACAACTGACACGTATTTGTCACAGTTCCTGAGGCTGGAAGTGTGAACTTAGGGTGTCAGCACCACCCAGTTCTGCTGAGAGCGCTGTTTCTGCCTTGTAGACAGCAGTCTGTGCCCTTGCATGGTGGAGACAGAGAAAGGGCTCTGCTTTATTTCTCTTATAAGAACATTAGTCCCCTCACGAGTCCTTCACCCTCATGACCTCATCTAGATCTAGTTATTTCCCCAAGTCCCCTCCGCCAAATACCATCACATTGTGGTTAGGGCTTCGACATGAGTTCTGGGGGGACACATTCAGTCCCTAGCACTTGCCTTTATGGGAACCTTGAGCAGCAGAGTACGGTAGAAGGGACGCTCTGTGACTTCCAAGGGTAGGTCACAAAAACGCCAAGTGCTTCCCTTGTTCTCTTGAGATGCTTCCTCTTAGAATCCAGGGCCATGAGGAAGCCAAGTAGCCTCCTGGAGGAACCGTGGAGAGGTGTCCAGCCCACAGCCAGCACCAGCCGCCTGTCCCGAGACTGCACTTGACTCTAGTCCTTGGCACTCAAGTCATCCCCAGTTTTCAAGCTCCCCCTGACGATACCACGTAAAACAGACAAACTGTCCCAGCCGAGCCTTGCTCGATGCAAATTTGTGAGGAAAATGCACGAGAGTTGTTGTTTTCGAACACTAAGACTGGGGTAGTTTGTCAGGTAGCACCCAGGCCCCTGTCACTGACCCAGCAGGCCCATCCTCCCACTGCGAGCGTGGGTGGTGAACAGCTGACAGCTGCCCCCTTCTCCTTCAGAGAATTGCTCTGGGCTGACTGGAGTCACAATGGTGGCTATGTTCACCACCCCTGGCCAGGGGCTGCCTGCAGCCAATGACTAGCACAAAAGGTGGTCTCCTTGCCTCAGGCAGAACCAACTCTGTGGGACAGTTGGCACTCCACTGCTCCCTAGGGGATTAGGCTGAGGCTAGCACTCGCGTGAGACCACATCCTTGTCTAACTCTTTCTCCATCCCATCTCCTTCCATCTCTCTTTTCTGTCTGAGATTTATCTTAATAAATTGCACAAAACTGGAATCCCCGTCTCAGGCTCTGCATCTGGGCATCTGACCTAGATTGGGCACTAATCGAAGTTAGTAAGCACAACCCAGAGACACTTTGTTAATATTTTGGTATAAGTGAAATTATTGGATAACTGTAAAGCATTTAGTCTATTCCTTGGCATATAGTAAGCATTCAGTAAGTGCCAGCTGTTATTATCATATCCCACAGTACTTTTTCTGTGTTTAATACGAATGTCTATTCATTGAGCACCTACTATATGCCAGGCACTACATGAGTCCTAAAAGTCACCCATGGAGTCACCATACATAAGGAAAATGAGCAAAATATTTACAAAGTATTCTTTACACATTGACCATCTCTTTGTACCATTTTGTAATGAAGATACATTTAGCTACAGGGTGACTTTTGGGACACCCTGTATTCTAAGCAGACTTTCTTATGTATACATATATAGCCTACGTAGCCCTCACTAAAGACAAATAATGCATGCTTCCACTTACATGAGGTGTCCGGAAAATAATCAAGCTCATGAAAAGCAAAGAATAGAATTGCGGTTGCCAGGGACTGGGAGAGGGGAATGGGAAGTGTCTGCTCAGTGGGTGTGCAGTTTCATTTACACAGAACGAATACATTCTAGAGATCTCTGTGCAACACTGTCCTACAGATAACCACACTGTATTACAGGTGTTAGGAGGATAGACCTCATGGTAAGTGTTGTCACCACAATCAAATTTAAAAGAAAAAAAAAGAGAGAGAGAATCCCCATCCTATCTTCCTCTGTACCTTTGCCTGATTTCTGCTGTGCTCAGGTTTTCTGCAGTGAACTCCTTTGATACTTATTGGGGGCATAAATTATTTCTGCCCCTAATAATTTCCTGCCACCACTGACCCTGACACGTCCCCTATCAATAGGGAGTATGTTTATTGATGGGTCTGTTTCCAGCAGCTACGCTGCAAGATGTTTGAGGATAAGACTTATTTATTTGTTATTTCTCCACTATCTGGTATAGTGCCTGTCACAAACAGGATCCTTAATAAACAGTTTTTGATTATGTAAATGAATCAATGAACTGTTTCATGAGTTTGTGTTTTTCCTGTCTTTTGTCAGGAATGCAAGGTCACTGATGCCCAAACCTGATTTTCCATTTCTTTTGACCTAGTAAATGCTGGGTTCATGGCAGAAATATTCACAGAACTGAACCAGAATTGTCTGCCCTGAAGGATTGGTCACACTTTAGGTTTGCTCTGGGAAAAGGACAATTCACTGTCAAAGAAAAACCAGTCCCATGTGAAACCCCACATGGAATTAGGGAAATTTTTATTCTCTCAGCTTGCTGCACAGCCGGCTCTCTGTGCACTGTTTCCATAACTCTGCATGTGACCACATGTCCTTGACTTGACCTTATGGGAATATGTCGACCATGGGATTCAAGGAGGGATGTCTGTGGGAGGAGGGGGTCATGTGATGTGGAGCAAACTTTATTTGCAGCTCCCTGAGTCAAGAGTGATTTCTGGGAAGTGACAAGAGGTGACTCCACAAAGATCCCTGCCGGCATCTACAAAGGCAAGACATTTAGTGGGATGGCACTCTGCCAGCCTGACAGGACGCGGAAGGCCAGGCTCAGCTCCCTCCAGGTCCTGTCCTGACCAGCACTGGCTTTGTTCATGCTAGATCTTACGATGAAGTCTCTCCTTCAGGGTGGAAGGCTGAGTTTAAGAAATGCACATTCACTGGCATGCCCCTTGGTACTAGAAGAACAAGTTCATTTATTCCTACAGACAAAAAGTAATTTTTAAAAATGTATCAAGGACCTTGCTCTTCAGAGTATCACAATGCACCCTTTCACAACATGAGCTTCATCAATTTTGTAAACATACATGATCGATATTAGGGTTTGTTCAAAGAAATGTATGTCTATCTTCAAAGAATAGAAAAAGGCCACAAGCCACAAGGGGCTGAGGAAATAATGTGCTTTGTGCTTCAGATAATGTGGCACCCTTGCTCTCAGTGAGAGTGCCTGGAGAGCCTCAAGTTCAACGTCAAGGCCACTGTACTGTACATGGTGCTTTAACCCAGAAGAGACGAGGGCTCTTTGGGTTGGGGTCAGAGTCAGGAGAGGGAATGGAGAATTTCTGGTCATCCACACCTGTAGGAAGTTCTTGTTCTCTTTTAATTTTGTTTACTTAAGAAGAGAAAAAGAAATCCACATGTCTCTTTGAAGCCCTGTGGGTCTGTTTTCACAGTGAGCCTGTGAAACAAAGAGAAAGCCTGTGATTGTTCCTGGACTGCTGGGCTCCATTTATTGTCCTTGGATTTAATGCTTGCTTTGCATGTAGGATAAAGATTCATTATTTCCTGTGCCAAAAAATAAAGAATCCTATTGTCTTCCTGTCCAATTTTTCCAAGACCATCTTTTTTCTTTTCCTGAGGCAGATAAGCTGAAATGGTATCTTTTTCAGCCCTGTGATCTCGTCACTGAAGGGACGTCGTACCCTTTCTTGTCAGAGCCTATCTGCCACAGTACTTGGTGACACAGAGCAGACTTGCACTGCCAGGAACCTCACCGCTTTCACAAGGATCCTTAATGGCCTCTGCAGATTGCCAAACCAGACATACTGTAATTCTCCACCAGAAGGACAGTTGTGTCATTTTAACAGGCAGAGCCATGATGGGCCCTTGGCGGCTGCTAACTTGATCCATAAGGGGAAATGAGTGTAGCTGTTTTGCATGCTGTGACATGCTTCCTTTCAAAATATTCCTTGATTACTCACAAGAACAAAGACCGGTTTAATTAAAATGAACTCAGAAGTGTGAAGAAAGATAGTGGGCAACTCCAAGTAAGTTATGTCTCCAGAGTAAAACCACCCCTGGAGGCTACAGCCTAAACACATTTTTTTCCTTTTTAACAGAATGTTCTTATTCATTTAGAGAGTTTCATTCCAACTACCAGGAAAATGGTCATGTTGTCTGTCCTCAACCCCCTCCAGACCTGCCCTGCTAAATCTTCCTCTCTCCCCTGGGGTCTTCCTCTGCTGGTGGACCTACTGGCCTCCAGCTCCTGAGAGAAAGTTGAGGACTAGCCCACCCCGCACCCCTGTCCCTCTGGTTTCACACTAAGGCAGCCTTCTAGCTCGCAGCCCATCCCTCCTCAGCCTTGGTCATCCACAGGTCTCTTCCAGGCGCTCAGCCAACTTCTGCTCTGGGTTGTAGCATCCTTTCCCATCCACCTGGCTCAGCTCTCTCTTACCTTTTAAAATGTCCTTCCCCACAACCTGTGTCTGTCTCCTCTGCTTCCCCAACACTTCCCCTTCTCTTTCCATCCCTCCCTGGACACGATCCTTCAGAGGATCCTTTATGTCTATGTGGGACGTTTCCACTCCTAGCTCCACTTCCATGATGGGGGTTCCCTGTTTAGACTTTCAAGCTCCCCTGCAACAACTCCTCCCATTTGCTTGTAATCTAAAACCTCAGGGAGATGGTTCCAGAATAGGGCACCAGAGACCTTCTTTTCTCTCTTTAAATAAATTTTATTGTGTATAATTGAGGTTTACAATGTGGATACATATGGATAGTAAAATGGTTACTACATCAAAGCACATTGGTGCATCCATTGTCTTACATAGCTACATTTTTAAAGGCCTAATTGTCAGAGACAAAGGACTTATTTTAGCCTTACCTCATTTGACTGTCACATAACATTTGTCTCCATTGATCTTCTTGAAATTTTCCTCTTGATTTCCATGACACCAATGCCTCCTTATTTTCCCTGTCTCTGATGGTTCCTTCCCACCTCCACCCCGAAATGCTATCATTCCTGGGTTCCGTGGGTCTGGTCTATTCTCAAATTCCTTCCATGCCCGTGCTCCTACCTTCTACCTACATACTGATGACCTCTGTGTTTATATCTCCATGCTAGACTTTTTCCCCAAAGTGCCCACTGTTCCTTCAAGGTCCCCCCGTCCCCGCCCACCTTGGATATCACTCAGGAAGTTCAAACTCAACATAACCCAGATTGCACTTGCCTTTCCTGTAAAACCTGTCCTGAAATCCATAGAATGACACCACCATCCATGTCAGAAACCTGGGGGGTAATCCTAACCTTCTCTCCTCCCTTCACCTCCATTAAAATGGCTGTTAGGTTAAATGTTTTGAATGCTCTTTAATATTTTGAAGATAAAATTATAGAAAACACTTTAGCAATTCAAATTTGTAAGTTTCACAAATGGATTTGCATTTGACTTTTATGGAGTAGCAATAAAACTAATTTGAATTTGTGGTCTGCTAATTATTTTTAGGGAGCCCAGGCCTCATTCCTTCCTAGCTCTGAGGAACACATCCTTGAAACCACCTAGGTAGAATATTTGCCTAAAGGTGGCAGAGGACAGACACATTGTAGCTGATCCTATTTACTGAGCATTTGCTCTGTACAAGACACTTTCTCCTTATTAGCTCATTGAATCCTCTGCAACAACCTGGGTAGGCAGAGATTCATTTAGAAGAGAGGAAAGTAAGGATCCCTGCATGTCATCTAGAGGAAGGGTCCTTACCTAGCAGATGATCCTCATCAAGAGCCTTCTTTGCTTCTGGTGCTGTCTTTGGGCAGAGTGTAGTAAGGCGTCAAAGGCATTTGTCTGTGAATTCTTTCCAAATACTGGCCTTTACTACCTGCTAATCATCCTAGGTCTTGTCCTGCTCGATGACCCTCATTCTTCTAGGACCACCTAGCATAAAGACACAGTTGTGTCATTCTAGCTTAATTTTTGACACCATTAATTTTCATGCTCTATTTAGGTATTAGTTGTTAGTTTGCTTCATCCTCTGAAATTTAACTTGAGCTCAATGTTCAAGATCAAATAAACAAAATCTTCTAATAGTACTTGTATAAACTAATCTGTTAATGAATAATAGGGGGAAGGTTAAAGAATCTCTGTCTTCCCCATGCATATTGAAAATTCACATCAAATGCTTTCAGGAAACTTTGTCGATGTCAATGAGGTTTACCCAAAAGATGAGTCTGAGGGTCAAATTTAAGGCATGAAGTAAGAAAGGGTCATATCACAGTTGGTTGGAAGGGATGCTATTTTAAGGACAGTATGAGGCCTTGAGTTGAGAAAGCCTTGATTAACTAGAACAGTGCTGTCCTATCCAAATAGAATGTTAGCCACATAACCACATATGTAATTTAGCATTTTCTAGAAGCCATGCTACAAAAAAGCAAAAGGAACAGGTGAATTTAATTTTAACAATATATTTTATTTAGCCTAATCAATTTAAAATATCATTTTAACATGTAATTAATATAAAAGAAATTTTATAAGGTATTTTACATTTTTTAAAACCATGTCTTTGAAATGTAGCATGTATTTTAAAAACTGGATGTAAAAGTGCTCAATAGCCACAAGTAGCTAGTGGCTACCCCATGAGACAGTGCAGCTCTAGGATCAGGGTGGAAAGCATATTTCAGGGTCACTAAACCCTACAAGCACTGTGAGCCTGGAACCCCTGTAGAGTATCTGAGCTAAGTGGCCATTCTGCCTATGGCTGATCACGTCTAGTTAAAAAAAAAATTTACTACTTTTCAATGTGAGGATGTGCTCTGTTTGGACCCTGTTCCTTTGGGTTTGGAGAAAGCAAGGCATAATATCTTCAGAGGAGAACCCTTTAAATACCTTAAGACAGCTTGTGTGATATCTAACTGTGTCTTATAGGCTGTGTGTCCTTAATGTTTTCAGCTGCTCCTCGTAAGAGGGGAGGATTTCTAGGGTCTAGAGGACATTGGACACTTCGTTTATGTGATCTCCAGCCCAAATGTTCTATGATTTCAAATATTCAATGGTCCACTTAAAGACTCTGTACAAAAATTTCAAAGAAAGAAACGGGTAAATAAATTCATGAGTCTCTGTTTTCCTGTATGTATATTGTAGGACCTAGAACCGGTAAGATTGCGATGTTTCTGTACACAAATAGGGGTTGAGACCTATATACAGCAGCTTCCCTTACTGTAAACAGATGGTAACACCCTGTATCCATACTTTCACCTCCTGTGCCTCTCCAGCTCTTCATCTGGTCTACTGTTTCATTTTTTCCTTAGCCTTCCACATACACAGAGCATACTCAGCAAAACTGCTCAGAGAAGAATTAGTCATTTATTAGTGTGAATTCAAGCCAGTGAGTTTCTCTGCCAAGGATAATCACAATTAAAGTCAGATCTCTAATTGGGAGGCAAGACATCTTTCTCATCTATAAAATGATTAGTAGAAATTCAGCTCTACCTTACTTTAAGCAAAAGTGCATATTGAGGTGTTTTATTTATTTTGTAGATTAAACAAAAAGCATCTCTGAGGTAAGCAGAACATACTTTCTTCCTTCACTTTATCGAGAGAGATTATGTGAGGGTCACTATTCCCAGGCCATGGAAGGCTCAGAAAAGTGAGCCCAACAAAGAGCTTCCGATGGATTTACCCAAGATCTTCATTGCTGTTGGAGAAAACATTTATCTCTAAGCTCTCTGGATGTAATAAAATAGTTCTCATGAGGTAGCAGGATAACTTTCCTTTGCCGAGGCACAGTGACATCACATTATTACAGCAAACACAAAGGTAGGGGCCACCTCAAGCTGGAAACTGGAAGAATGAGGTCCCTAGTACTAAGGGAAGTAGTTGGCAATCTACTGCCAAATAGACAAAGGACATCCTTCTCTTTTAAGAAAACTGATGACTACAGGGCAATTTAGCATGTGAATTAGGAGAATATTTATGAATATATTTATTAAAGTCAATAATAAAGTGTTTTCAGTAGTTTTCAATACTGAAATATTTATGAATGTATTTATTAAAATCAATAGTAAAGTGTCTGCAGGAGGCCATTTGACTTACTAAACCTTTGGGGTAGACTCAGACATGCTATTTGTATCAATATTTATTTGTATCTCCCAGAGCTAACATTCGAAAGACACTGGCCAGCTACCTCAAGTCTTTGAAAAACAATCCAAGTAGGCAGAAACTTAAATAAAGAGAGATAGAGAGTTTATTTTGACAGGAAAGAGATATGATTTAAAAAATGGGGTAGGGCGGCGCCTGTGGCTCAGTGAGTAGGGTGCCGGCCCCATATACCAAGGGTGGTGGGTTCAAACCTGGCCCCAGCTCCCCTGCAACAACAACCACCAAAACAAAGGGGGGGGGGTAAATACAGTGAATATAGAAAAAGAATGAATTCATTCACTCTCAAGACCTTTTTCAGAAAAAAGAAAGGAGAATTTGGTGAATAATATTACTCATTGCAGTAGATTATACTTTCTAAATACAGATGCAACAATATCTCCATTCTCTGTACTTTTCTATAATGTGACCTTGTCATGCCCTTGTTGATAGGTGGAGTCTGATTTCCCCTCCTGGAATGTGGGTTGGCGTCATGACTTGGTGGAACCCACACAACCAACGGGGATGGCAGTGAGTTTGCATGACTTTTCATTTGTTGTTTTCTTTAAACTTAGTCGGTACTATATTTACCTTGCATCGCTGTGTGATGTACATGCTTAATTTTTTAATCGAAAATTTATTTTAAAATAATTATAGGATCACATATAGTTGTAAGAAATAACAGGGAGCGATTCAACCCCCAGTGGTAATATCTGTTGATGTTGACTTTTATACAGTCAAGATTTCCATTACTGCAAAGATCCCTGATGTCGCCCTTTTAAAGTCACATCTGCTTCCTTCCCATCCACATCTTAGCCCCTGACAATGATTACTCTGTTTCTTCATTTGCATAGTAATAAGAGTTTTGTCATTTCCAGAATCTTACATAAATGGGATAATATGGTACGTAACCTTTTAGGATTGGCTTTTTTCACTCAAACATAATTTTCTGGAGATTCATCCAGGGGTTCTTATGTGAACCAATAATTTGCTAAGAAGTGTTCCCTGGTATGATTGTACCAACATTTGTTTAGCCATTCACCTGTTGAACAACATCTGGGTTGTGTCCAGTTTGGGGCTATTATGAATGAAGCTTCTGTGAACATTCACCTGAACCTTTTTGTGTGTGAACATATCTTTGCACAAATACCCAGGAATGCAATTGCTACTCTAGGGAAATACAAGTGATTTTGTGTGTTAATCTTACAACCTCGGTAATTCCTGTGTTAATTCAAGGAGTTTTATTATTATTATTTTTAAGAAGTTTTTTTTTGTAATTTTGTTTTTGTTTTGTACAAGATCCCTTGGGATTTTTGTACATAGATCAGATTATTTGAAAATCCGAACAGTTTTCATCTTCCTTTCTGATTTGTATACCTTTTATTTCCTTTCTTGCTTTTCTGTGTTGGCTAGAGGTTCCAACACAATGTTGAGTAATAGTGGTAAGAGTGGATGTCCTTATTCTGTTTCTGATATTAAAAGGAAAGTGTTTAGTCTTTTACCAATAAGCATAATATTAGCTGTAGGTATTTTGTACATTATCAAGTTGAGGAAGTTCCTCTTTATTCCTAGTTTTCAGAGAGATGTATGTTTTTTAATCATGAAGAGGTACTGAACTTTGATAAATTTTTTTCTGTATCAATTGATATGATAATTTGACTTTTTTCTTAACCTGTTGGAATGGCAGATTATGTGGATTGATTTTTTGAATATTGAATTCACCTTGCATGCCTGAAATAAACTCCACTTGGTCATGGTGTATAATTCTTTTTATATTCATAAATTGGTCTGTAGATTTTCCTCATTTCAAAATATTAAGGGGTACAAACATTTTAGGTTACACTGGTCACACTTGTAATACTTGAGTCCCAGCTAAAAATGTGCCTGTCACCCAAATAGTACCTCTTAGGTAGGCATTTGCCCCCTCCTCCTGCTCCCTACCCCTAGTTGATTTACAACAAGTTTCACTTCCCTCTGCACACAGGTGTGCTCATTGGTTAGTTCCAATTAAATAGCACATGTGGTATTTGTTTTTTCTATTCTTGAGACACTTCACTTAGGAGAATGGTCTTCAGTTCCATCAGATTGTCTGAAAAAGGTATGAATTCATCTGTTTTTAGGGCTGAGTGGTACTTCATGGTACTCATTTTGTTAATCCACTCATGAATTGGTGGGCACTTGGGTTGACTCCACATGTTTATGATTATGAATTGTGCTGTAATAAACATTTGAAAGCTGGCATCTTTTTTGATGAAAAGTCTTATTTTCCTTTGGGTAAATACCCAATAGTGAGATTGCCGAATCAATCTACTTTTAGTTCTTTGAAGAAACTCCATACTGCTTTCCATGGAGGTTGTGTTGTGTTAGTTTCACCAACAGTGTATAAGCATTCCTTTCTCTCTGCATCCACACCAGCATCTCCTGCATTCTGATCAATGCATTCTAACTGAGGCATGGTATTATCTCATTCTGGTTTTAATTTGCATTTCTCTGATGGTTAGTGATGAGCATTTTTTCATATGTTGGTTGGCCATTTGTCTTTCTTTTCTTTTTTTTTTTTTTTTTTTTGAGACATAGCCTCAAGCTGTCACCCTGGGTAGAGTGGCATCACAGCTCACAGCAACCTCCAGTTCCTGGGCTCAAGCGAGTCTCTTGCCTCTGCCTCCCAAGTAGCTGGGACTACAGGCACCCGCCACAACACCAGGCCATTTTTTGGTTGCAGCCGTCATTGTTGTTTGGTGGGCCTGGGCTGGATTCGAACCCGCCAGCTCAGGTGTACGTGGCTGGCGCCTTAGCCCATTGAGCCACAGGCGCCGAGCCTCATTTGTCTTTCTTTTGAGAAGCTTCTGTTTGTCTGTTGCCCATTTTTTAATATAGCTTTCCTTTTTTCTTGCTGATTTGTTTGAGTTCTTTGTAAATTCTTATTATTAGTCCTTTATTAGATGTGTAGCTTATGAGTATTTTCTACCATTTTATAGGTTGTCTATTTGCTCTGTTGATCATTTTATTAGCTGTGCAGAATATTTTTAGTTTAATCAAATCTTACTTATTAAATTTTGTTGTTGCCATAATACCATTGGGGTCTTTTCCATAAATTCTTTGCTTAGGCTGATAGTTAGGAATCAGCTGATAGTTAGGAATGTAGGAGAGTTTACCTACATTCTAGAATTCTTATGGTTTCATTCCCTAGACCTAAGTCTTCTATCCATCTTGAATTAGTTTTTGTGAGTGGTGAGAGGTAGGGTCCAGTTTCACTCATCTGCATGTGGCTGTCTGGTTTTCCCAGCACCATTTATTGAGTAGGGCTTCTATTCCCCAGTGTACATTGTTGTCTGCTTTATCAAAAATCAGTTGATTGTAGGTTTGATGTAGGTTCGATTGTAGGTTTTTATATCTGGGTTCTTTGTTCTGTTCCATGGTCTATGTCTCTGTTTTTGTACCAATAGCATGTGGTTTTGTTTACTATAGCTTTATAGTATAGTTTGAAGTCTGGTAACATAATGCCTCCTGATTTGTTCTTTTTGCTTAAGATTTCTTTGGCTATTCAGGCTCTTTTCTGGTTCTAAATAGAGTATAGAATTATTTTTTCTAGAACTGGGAAATGGAACATTGGTAACTTGATGGAGAATACACTGAGTTTTTAAATCACTTTGGGGAGCACGGACATTTTAACAAATTTATTCTACCTATCCATGAGCATACTATGTTTTTCTATTTGTTTTTATTTGTTTTCATATGTTGGTTGGCCATTTGTCTTTCTTTTGAGAAAAGACATTTGTTTGTATCCTCTGTGATTTCTTTCCTCAGGATATTGCAGTTCTCCTTGTAGAGATCTTTCACCTCTTTGGTTAAGTATAGTCCTAGGTATTTTATTGTCTTTGTAGCTATTGTGAATGGTCTTGACTCTTTGATTTGACTCCCAGCTTGACTGTTTTTAGAACATTGATTTTGTATCCTGAGAGTTTGCTAAATTCATGTGTCAATTCCAGGATACTCTTAGTGGAATCTACGAGATTTTATTTTTTTTGTACTATTTGACTGGTTTTGGTATCAGCATAATACTAATGTTATAAAATGAATTGGGAAGTGTTTACTCCACTTCTATTTACTGGAAGAGATTGCATAAAATTTATGTTAATTGTTCTTTAGAAGTTTGATAGTATTCTCCAGTGAAATCATATGGTCCTAGAGATTTTCTTTTTAGGATTGTTTAATTATAAATTCAATTTTCTTAATAGTTGTTATATATAACCACTTATTACTTGACAATGGGGATAACTTCTGAGAAATGCAACTTTAGGTGATTTTTTCCTTGTGCAAATGTCATAGAATATACTTATATATACCTAGAAGGTATAGCTTTATTCATGCCTACACTATATATATAGTCTGTAGCTCCCAGACTGCAAACCTGTATAGTATGTTACTGTACTGGAAACTATAGGTAAATGTAATATAACCTAAATATATCAAAACATAGAAATAATGTAGTAAAAACATGATATAAGAGATTTAAAAAATAGCATCTCTGTGTAAGGCGCTTACCATGAATGAAATTTGCTGGGCTGGAAGTTGCTCTGGTTGAGTCAGTGAATGATTGGTGAATGAATGTGAAAGCTTAGCCCTAGGACAGGGCATCACTGTACACTGCTATAGACTAAGGTTATGCTCAATTTATAAAAAATATTTTTCTTTCATTAATAATAAATTAGCCCTAGCTTACTGTTAGTTTTTACTTCATAAGCTTTTTTTTAACTTTTTGACTCTTTTTAATAACAGTTTAAACACAAACACATTATACACTGTACAAAAGTATTTTTATAGCCTTATTTTATAAGCTTTTTCCTATTTTTAATTTTTTAGTTTTAGTTTTTTTTTTTACTTTTTTGACTTTTGTTGTTCAAAACTAAGACAGAAATACACACATTGGCCAAGGTCTACAAGAGGTCAAAATCATCAATATCACTGTCTTCCACCTCCACATCTTATTCCACTGGAAGGACTTCAGGGTCAACACCTGAAGGAGGTGTCATGGAGCTGTCACCTCCTATGATAATGTCTTCTTCTAGAATACCTCCTGAAGAACCTGCCTGAGGCTGTTTATAGCTAATTTTTTTAAAAAATAAGTAGTACATTCTAAAATAACAAGAAAAAAGTATAGTATAATAAATACATAAACCATTAACACAATCACTTATTATTGTTATCAGGTGTTATATACTATATGTACATACTTGAATGTGCTATATAAAATTTTATACAACTAGAAGTACATTAGATTTGTTTACACCAGTATCACTATAACCGTGTGAGTAATACATTGCACTATGACTTGAGGATGACTATGAGATCATAGGTGATAGAAATTTTTCAGCTTTATTATAATCTTATGGAACACCATTGTACGTGTGATCCATGGTTAACCAAACGTCGTTTGCAATGCATGACTATATTTCTTTCCTGTTGGATGAGTTGTGGTAGTTTGTATTTTTTGAGAATTTGTCTGTTTCATCTAAGTTGTCAAAATTATATATGTAATGTTGTTTGTAGTATTATTGTTTGATGTTTCCAGGGTCTGTAGTGATAGCTTCTATATCATTCTTGATATTGATAATTTATACCTTATCTCTCTTTTTAAAATCAGTCTTGTTAAAGTTTTGTCAAGTTTATTGATCTTCTTAAAGAAACAGCTCTTTATTTCATTCATTTTCTTTATTATGTTTCATTTTCAGTTTCATTAATTTCTGCCCTTATCTTTATTATTTCCTTTCTTCTAATTGATTTTGGCTTTTTTTCTTTTTCTTTCTTTTTTTTTTTGCTCTCATTTTCTAGACTTTCATAAGTTCTAGAGAATTCTAGAGCTTAGAATATTGATTGATACTTTGCCACTTTTCTAATGTATGCATTTACTGCTGTAAATTCCCCTCTTTTGCTTTAACTGTATACATTGGCCCTAATAATGGCTTCCAGGGACAGCTGGCTTCCCACTGTGTATTGGGTACAGAGTTGGTCTTGAACTACTGGTCACTTTTAACAGGGTCCTTCTTCTGCAATGTCTAGGGGAAAAGCTAGAGGCAGGCAGGTTACAGATTGGATTAGAACTTTTTGATCAGAAATTTCCCCATCTTCATTAGCCAGAAGCCTCCAGTCCCCTCTTCCTTGTATTTCCAGTCATTTCTGGGATTAGTCACCTGGCCACTGTTAAAGGAAGCAGAGAATCTGCCTGTCTCTCCCAGCATTCCCCACTTACAGGAAATCCAAATGGCAGGGGCTGGCCAGTCATTACTGGATGTTTCCTTTGAGACAGTCAGTGGCCATAGGGAGGGGCGGGAGTTGAGGCAGGAAGGAGGAATAAATCGCTGTTTAACACTGCTTGGCTCTGTAGATGAAAGACTCCAGGCCTTTGGCTGAAGCTAGCGCAGAAAAAGACAGGCAGAGCCAAACTTCAATCATTCCTCATCAGTGTTAACATCAGAGAGCCCTGGGTGCTGCTTGACAAGCAGCCTGGGTGTTAGCAGCTTTTGGCTTATGGCCTGATTGAAGAAAGAATCTAGATTTTGGAGGGTGTGGAGGAAAGCAAGAACAGCATGTCCTGTTCACACAGAGTGTATGGAAGCCTCTGGAATGGCCAGATGTGGAGGTAACCTGGCTTCAGGGTAATGTGCCCTCCTGATCCCAAGGAGCTGGCAGAGGTCTCACATTAGGATATGGCTCAGCTCTCTGACTTCAGCTGGGGGAGAAGAGATCAGCCCCCTTTACAGATAAAGCAACCAAAGCCTGGTCATCTTAGGTTACACAGCAAGAAAGTAGGAAACTGAGAGAGGAACAGGAGTAAAGGGGAGTAAGGTGTAAACAGTTTTTAGTTCTCACTTGGAGAAACTCTGGCAACCTGGCCGGTCTAGACCCCATGGGTAGCTCTGTTGAATTAGTGTTCGTGTGTTTTCCTTCTCCCTGCCCCCAGACCACACACATGTCACTACTTTTTTTTTCAGGTGTTGCCAGAGTCTAATAAGTCTATTATCCAAGGCTTAACTGTGCAATGTTGATTATTTAAGGAATGTAATTCCCTTAAGAGCTGGAGTAGTCACAGACACTTCATGGAGGGGAAGAGCTTGATTCAGCCTTCAAGTCTTAGTAATTTAAAATCTTAGGATTTGAAGAAAGAGTGAGGAGAGAATTGGGCATGCCAAGAAGATACTTAAAAATTTTTTTTTATTATATGCTAGTCATTGGCAAAACACTGTACAAATATTACCGTGTTTAATCTTTATAGTAACCCTCTGGGGTAGGCATTAATTGTTCTAAGTTTATGAATGAGGCTTAGGAGGTGAAACATCTTATTTGTAGCATCACCAACTGATCAAGTGGGATTGGATTCAAACTAAGGAGTTACCCCTGTTCTTATGGCCCCCTTCCACACTATATTACTCTTCATGGAAGAACAGGAGAGACAAAGAAAGGTTCCGAGAAGAGGGAATGAGTTGGACTGGCAGAGAGGGTGCAATTTACATGAATTTTCTGTGGTCGGACACGGCTTAGGTGCTCAGTACTCCCATGGATATCTGCTGATCCAACACTTAGTCGTTATATTGATGGTATGGAAAACCTCCCTGTAACACTATAAAAGGTGTCACTAAAATCCAGTAGCATAGGCTGCAGGTTGACATGATTGGCAGGCTAGTGACATGACCTGGGTGAGCCTGTTTATTATCAGTCCTATTGATTAGAACCAGGTTCCTGTTATATAGGTGAGGTGGTTTAACTACTATTGTTTACTTGTCTGTATCTATTATTAATCTATGTGTTCCCTGAGGGTGGAAATGGCCAGTGTTCAGTTAAATTGAACTTTTTCCAATCTATCAGTTCTTCCTACTCAATTAACTCAAGTTGAGTTAATTAAATGAAATTTATTTTAAACTATATGATTTTGAATAAAGTTACAAAGAAGCTAGACTAAAAATCTTCATTGTCTCCTTTTCAAATGTTGAACTCTTTTTAAGAATCCAAACCAACAATTCCAATTTATTTTACAGGACCTCCCCCCAAAAAAGCATCAGAGGGATATTTCTTTCATCTAAAAGGTCCAGAAAAACTATTTTTTTTAAGTTTGCAATACTTTCAAGTTTATTTATTTATTTATTTATTTGTTTGTTTGTTTCCTGTTCCCCTTTATTTTATTTATTTTTTTTTTACTGAATCATATCTGTGTACAATAATTCAGTCATGGGGTACAGTGTACGGGCTTCAGATACAATCAGAGATATTTTCATCAACCTGATTGCGATAACATTCAAGAGACTTTCTCATTACTTCGTGAGAACAATTTTGATCCGT
>CAUYRH010169090.1:0-28186 GCA_963574655.1 Perodicticus potto
GGAGGTTGCTGTGAGCTGTGATGCTACAGCACTCTATCCAGGGTGACAGTTTGAGGCTCTGTCTCAAAAAAAAAAAAAACCTCACCCAAGAAATAGAAATCTGAATAATCCTAAAATTATGAAAGAAATTATTAATTACTATGAGTACATGATAGTGATATGTATTTATAGGGTATAGGTGGTATTTTGATACAGGCCTATCATGTATAACGGTCAGGTCAAGGTAATTGAGGTATCCATCACATCAAGCATTTATTGTTTCTTTGTATTAGAGACATTCTAATTCCATGCTTTTAGTTATTTTAAAATGTATAATACGTTGGCCAGGCACAGTGACTCAGACCTATAAACTCAGCAGTCTGTGAGGCTGAAGTGGGAGTATCTCTTGAGGCAACATAGCAAGACCCCCATCTCTACAAAAAATAATTTAAAATGTATAATAAATAATTATTAATTATAGTCTCGCCTATTGCGTTACACAATACTATATCATATTCTGTTTTTGTACAAGATATTTTAATTTATAGTTAAAATTCTCCAATTCTACATAATCTTTTCAAGAAAACTGAAGAAAAATACTGGTAAATTCAAATAACTAACTAAATAAAAAGTTCAGTTAGAAAATGGGCAAAATACTTGAATGGAGGCTTCACCAAAGAAGATATATGGATGGTAAATAAGCAGGTGAAAAATGACCAGATTATTAGCCATTAAGGAAAGGCAATTGAAAACCATCATTAGATAGCGCTATACACCTATTAGAACGGCTAAAATAAAAACTAACAATAACAAGTGTGAGTGAGAATGCAGAGCAACAGGATCTTCATACATTGCTGGCAGGAATGTAAAGTGATATCTGTACATGAAAGTTCTTAGCAGCTGTATTTGTAAACGCCCCAAACTTTTAAGAATCCAAATTCAGTGGGCATATGGATGAACTAGTTAACAGTGGACTACTGCTCAGCAATAAAAAGGAATATGCTGTAGTATGGATACATACAATAACTTGGATGGATCTCAAGGACATTATGGCAAATAAAAAAGCCAGTCTCAAAAATCTACCTTTATATAATTCTATGTATGTTATATTATTGATATGATAAAATTACAGTGATAGAGTAGGCACAGTGGCTCATGTCTATAATCCTAGAACTCTGGGAGGCCAAGGCAGGAGGATTGTGTGAGCTCAGAGGTTTGAGAGCACCCTAAGCAAGACCAATACCCCTGGTCTATTAAAACTAGAAAAATGACCCGGGTGTTACAGTGGGCACCGGTAGTCCCAGCTATTCAGGAGGCTGAGACAGGAGGATCAGGTGAGCTGAGGAGTTTGAGGATGTAGTGAGGTATGATGCACTGTACCTGAGGCAATAGAGAAAGAATCTGTCTCAAAAAAAAAAAAAAAAAAATTATAGTGATAGAGAACAGATTAGTTTTTCTCAGATTAGGATTAGTGTAAGAATGCAACTATAAAGGAGTAGTGGAAGAAGTTTCTTTGATATTGGTACAGTTCTATATTTTGATTATGGTGATGTTTATACAAATCTGTAAATGTGGTAAAATTTTATAAAACTATATACACATAAATGAGTGCATGTAAAAACTGCTAAAATCCAAGTAAGCTCTGTGGTTTAGTTTACAATATTAATGTCCATTTCCACGTTTATATTAGATGTTATTATTGAGGGAAGCTGAGTATGGGGTACATTACTCTGTACTATTTTTACAACTTCTGTATCAGTCTAAAAATATTCCAAAATAAAGTTTTGTTTTGTTTTGTTTTTTGCAGTTTTTGGACAGAGCTGGGTTTGAACCCGCCACCTCTGTCATATGGGGCCAATGTCCTACTCCTTTGAGCCACAGGTGCCACCCTCAAAATAAAGTTTTAAAAAAGAAAGTGTTAAAATCACAAAAATGGGCTCGTCGCTTGCAGCTCAGCTGCTAGGGCGCCAGCCACATACACCAGAACTGGAGAGTTCAAACCCAGCCCAGGCCTGCCAAGCAACAGTGACAACTACAACCAAAAAATAGCCAGGTGTTTTTGCAGGCACCTGTATTCCCAGCTACTTGGGAGGCCAAGGCAAGAGAGTTCAGCCCAGGAGTTTGAGGTTGCTGTGCGCTGTGAAACCACGGCACTCTACCGAGGGTGACATAGTAAGACTCTGTCTCAAAAATAAATAAATAAAATCACAAAAATGCTTTTGAGTCATGAATCACTTCATGATGGGGATATATTTCTGAGGATACATCCTTGGGTGATTTTTTTCATTTGTAAACATCATAGAGTATGCTTACACAAACATAGATGGTATAGCCTACTACACACTTAGTCTATATGGTATGGGCTATTGCTCCTAGGCTACAAACTCAGGCTGTACCTTATTACTGTACTGAACACCATATGCAGTTGTAACACAGTGGTATTTGTATATCTAGACAAATCTGAACAAAGAAAAGATATAGTAAACATATGTTATTTGAATCTTATGCAACTACCATCATGTACACTGTCCGTTATTGGCCAAAATGTCATTGTATGGCATGTGACTATATATGTATTACTAATTATTTTAAAATAAAATCATTAAGAAAGTTTTCAAAAGTGCAGTTGAATCAGGTCCTCTGGAGGTATGTGGTATGTGTGAATACATCATATGCAATAGTAAGTCATGAAAAAATTAGGTTTTTTTCCCTCTCTGAGGATTATGAATGGATTCCTTTCATTCATCATGAAGATTAAAAGGTTGGCTCGGTGCCTGCAGCTCAACAGCTAGGAAACCAGCCACGTACACCAGAGCTGCTGGGTTTGAACCCAGCCCAGGCCTGCCAAATAATAATGACAACCACAACCGAAAAATAGCTGGGCATTGTGGCATGTGCCTGTGGTCCAGCTACTTGGGAGGCTGAGGCAAGAGATCACTTAAGCCCAAGAGTTTGAGGTTGCTGTGAGCTGTGACACCACAAGTACTCTACTGAGGGCAACAGTTTGAGACTGTCTCAAAAAAAAAAAAAAAGAAAAAGAAAAAAGATTAAAAGGTTGACTACCAAAAGTGGAACAACCTTGCTCCCAAACTGGCTTTTTTTAGCCATCATATTCCTGTCTTTTGACCAGTATTATACCCAGTAATCTCAATACATACATGAGGCTTTGTGGCTAAGGATGTTAACTTTTCTTTTCTTTTTTTTGTTGGTTTTTTTTTTCCTTTTCTGTCTTTTTGAGAGCCTTTTTAGTTTTTTTGTCTGCTATAACACATGAGACTTTTTTAGGACACAACTGATACTGGGTCTGATTCCTAAAGTAACTTTATTTCCTCCCAATACTACCTAAATAGGTTTTCTTACCCCTATTCTTCAGGAAACTTCTGGCTTGATTTTGTGTCATAGCCACTCAGTTTTAGTAAAAATTTCTGTCTAAATTTAATAGTACCCCAAGCATTTTAATTTTCTTAAATCTTTGTCCCCATTTATTTTCTATATTGAATAATTCAAGGTTTTATCTCCCATTCCAGATTATTATAATTCCACATCTGGCTTCTTCCCCAGATAGCTCTTGTAATATTTATATATGTATCTACCTGTGTATGTATATCTGATCTCTTAGCAGCCACTAATTTTGATTTAAATGTCTTGTACCTTATGGTCCATTAATTAGGTCCTACATCATTATAAAAATTAGCCTTGCCAACTTGCCAAAAATTTGAGAGCATTTTTCTTTTGCTAACATAAAAAGAAAATACAATTATCTGGTTTTTTTTGGTAGAGACAGAGTCTCACTTTATCGCCCTCAGTGGACTGCCATGGCGTCACACAGCTCATAGCAACCTCCAACTGCCGTGGTGTCACACAGCTCACAGCAACCTCCAACTCCTGGGCTTAGGCGATTCTCTTGCCTCAGTCTCCCGAGTAGCTGGGACTGCAGGCGCCCGCCACACCTGGCTATTTTTCTGTTTTGCAGTTCGGCTGAGGCCGGGTTTGAACCCGCCACCTTCGGTATATGGGGCCAGCGCCCTACTCGCTCAGCCACAGGCACTGCCCACAATTATCATTTAAATAATATTGGAAAAGAAGTTTTTTATCACAAAGGACCACCTCTTACATTTCCAGAATATTTTCTCTGAATAAATTGTTTTACCTTGCTTAAATCAATGTCTACCTCTTTTCCGGTCATTTAAATAAATCATACAGCCCCCTCATTGCAACTTTTAAAATTATTAATAAAAGTGTTTGTTTTGTGTTAAATTTTACAAGCTACTTGAAAACAGGAAAGAGGTAATATAAGAATGAAACAGACCTAATTCCCTATCCTCAGAAAGCTTATAATAAGTTATGAGACAGAATGCATGAAAGGATAAATAGGCAGACTATGTATGGTTAATACTGTAAGAGGAAGTGCCTATATAGCATGAAATGAAAGGATAAAGAGAAACATGAGGCATTACCTGGGATCTGTTGATAGTTTAGATGAGAAGCAATAAGGAATAATAACAGTGAAGAAGAAGGAACTTTATGCCAAAGATAAAATGAAAGTATATGAATTAAGACTTCTCACTGGCTATGAAGTTTAAGAAAAAAGAATGAATCAGTGCTATCTCTAGGAGTATCAAGGCTGTGAACTTATAAGAATAGTGAGTTTGGTGCCTGTGGCTCAAGCAGCTAGGGCGCCAGCCACATACACTTGAGCTGGTGGGTTCGAATCCAGCCTGGGCCTGCCAAACAACAATGGCTGCAACCAAAAAAAATAGTTAGGCGTTGTGGCGTGTGCCCTGTAGTCCCAGCTACTTGGGAGGCGGAGGCAAGAGAATTGCTTGAGCTCAGGAGTTAGAGGTTGCTGTGAGCTGTGATGCCACAGCACTCTACCCAGGGCAACAGCTTGAGGCTCTGTCTCAAACAAACAAAAAAAAGAATAGTGATGCCCTTAAATTGCACAAAAATAATGAGGAAGAACAGATTTTGGGAGAAAAGATGAACTTGATTTTGAACTTAATAAACTTCAGATAAGGAAGTAAACTAGATGAAACTGCCAGTAGGCAGAGGAAAAGTAAGTTTGAAATCAGGGAAGTAGATTTATTTGTCATCTCTATAGAAGAGATTCTCATCAGAGAAGGTTTTATAAAAAAGGGGACTGAGGACAAAGGCAATGGGTTTTTTTTTTTTTTTTTTTTTGCAGTTTTTGGCCAGGCTGGGTTTGAACCCGCCACCTCCAGCATATGGGGCCGGCACCCTCCTTTGAGCCACAGGTGCTGCCCGGCAATGGCTTCTTTATTCATTAATTAATATTTATTATCTTTACTTTCTTTTTGTTTTTTGAGACAGTCTCATCATGTCACCCTCGGTAGAGTGCCATGGCATCACAGCTCACAGCAACCTCAAACTCTTGGGCTTAAGCAGTTCTCTTGCCTCAACCTCCCAAGTAGCTGGGACTGCAGGCTCCCACCACAACGCCTATTTTTTTTGTTTGTTTAGCAGGCCTGGACTGGGTTTACACCCACCAGCCCTGGTATATGTGGTCAGTGCCCTAACCACTGACCTACAGGCACCGAGCCTATTATCTTTAATTTTTAAAAAAAATTTTATGAGGCCCCAACTTGTTGGAAGGAATGGCTTTTATTTGGGAGCTAAAGAAGAAAATACAATAGAACTTCTATAAATTGACCACCCAAAAAGTGTAACAAACTTGTCCGTATACAGAGGTGGTCTGTATATGGACCACCAATATAAGGAACTAAGTCTACTGTACTTATGTATACCTATGGTGAAGAAGGCAATGGTAGTTTATTTTATTAGCATTTCTTTCAATTCATGTCCTATTTGCTTTCGCCTGACTTTTGCCTTGAACTGACCTAAATAATAAGAGATTAGAAGATAGTAAAGGAAAAATTGATAATTTAGGGAAGCATCAAGAAAAATGCTCTCTGAACTTACATAAATAGGATTTGCCTCGTTTTCTTACCAAAAATTTCTTTATAATGTTTTGGAGTTTGTATTTCATTTAATCGGTTTGTTTCTCTCCATAGCAAGACAGATCGGCTTGCCAAAGGATCAGAATGTTACCAAAAGAGCCTTAGTTTAAATCCTTTCCTCTGGTCTCCCTTTGAATCATTATGTGAAATAGGTAGGTTTGTGTGGGGGTGGGAGTGGGTAGATTCCCAGTTTCCTCCTTTTCCCCCTACTTTTTGGAAAGTAATATAAGTCATCCACAAGAAAAATATTTGGCAACGCTAAGCACTGTTAACATTGAGAATAAGAAATAAGTTAAAATTGTAAATTTCAGGAATAATGTGACATTGCATCACTCTACCCAAAAGATAAAAGCATTTTTCTGTATACCCAATCTCCCTTTAATATTTTGTGTCTTCTAGAAGGACTTATGTTGTATGTTTAACCCTAATCAAAATTGTTTTCTACTAAAAGAAATTAATAAGATTTCTAAGGAAATTAATACAATGCCTGGAGCAGAAACTTATAAGACCTGGACAACTGAGAGAGTGTGTCATTATTATGCTCTAGTATGCATAAAGAGCCATTTTAAAACATTGTTGTATCTGTCTGTATACAAAGAGGTACTTCAGCCTTTCCTGTAAAATATATTTGGTTTTAACTCTTCAGTTTTCTTTTTTAAAACCGAGAAATCAGCCTTTTCCTGTGATCTATTACATTTAAAATTAGCGTCCTACAGTTTAGTTTATTTCTTAAATTTATAGCTTTATTTTAGGGGTAACGTTTATGATAAAGTTGATAGATGGTCGTTGGGGTGGTAATTTGATTAGCAGAAGTGAGGCCAGGCATGGTGGTTCACACCTAAAATCCTAGCACTTTGGAAAGCTGAGGCAGAGGGATATCTTGAGGCCAGGAGTTTTAGACCAACCTGGGCAACATAGTGAACCCCTTTCTCTAGCATTAAAATAAAAAATTAGCCGAGCCTCATGACTTTGCACCTGTAGTCCTAACTACTCTGGAAGCTGAGGAAGGAGGATCATTTGAGCTCAAGAGTTATAGGCTGCAGTGAGCTATACAGCCTGTATCACTGCACTCTAGCCTGGTGTAGTGGCATGTGTTTGTAGTCCCAGTGAGACTCTGTCTCAAAGTGAAAAAGTAAAAAAAGAAAGATATGGACAAGAGCATTTTTAAAACTCTGGATAAGGTCTTATTTCCACTGATTTAGTATACTCAAAAACTATATATCCCTCATTTCCTCAATGGCAAACTTTTTTTCTCTTTGCAGGTGAAAAGCCAGATCCTGACCAAACATTTAAATTAACATCTTTACAAAACTTTAGCAATTGTGTGCCCAACTCTTGCACAACACTAGTATCTAGTCATAGTTTATCTCACAGACAGCCTGACACAGTTCTTATGGAAACACCCCAGGACACAATTGTAAGTGTATCATACTTTAGTGATTAAAATATCACGAAAACTGCAAAGAATGATCTGAGCTAAATAATATATTGTAAATGACATGGTAGAAATTTTGTGTTTCAGGAATTAAACAGACTGAATTTAGAATCCTCCAATTCAAAGTACTCCTTGAATACAGATTCCTCAGTGTCTTATATTGATTCAGCTGTAATTTCACCTGATGCTGTCCCTCTTGGAACAGGAACTTCCATATTATCTAAACAGGTTCAAAATAAACCAAAAACTGGTCGAAGTTTATTAGGAGGATCGACTGCTCTTAGCCCATTAACCCCAAGGTAAGTCAAATAAAAGATACTTTAAAATGTGTCAAAATACTCAGTGATCTTGTAACGATTCATATTATTAGTAATTTAAGTTAATGTGAATAGCAATTGCCTAAATCACTCTGTAAATAGGGGCATTTTGTTTTCAGAAAATGAACTAAAAGAAACATAGCACATGTGATAAAAAGTTAATATTAGAGAAATTTTTAAAACTCTCAAACATGACCAGGTGCAGTGGCTCACACCTGTAATCCTAGCACTCTGGGAGGCTAAAGCCCATGGAGGACTTGAGCTCAGGAGTTGAAGGACCAGCCTGAGCAAGAGTGAGACCCTGGCTCTACTAAAAAATAGAAAAAGTAGCCAGGTTTTGTGGCAGGCATCTATAGTTCCAATTACTTGGGAGGCTGAGACAAGAGGATCACTTGAGCCCAAGAGTTTGAGATTGCTGTGAGCTATGCCACAGCACTTTACCCAGGGCAACAGAGTAAGACTCTGTCTCAAAATAAATAAATAAATAAACAAATTAACTCTTAAACATGCCTTAATTAGGTAGTATATTCATTATACTGTCATCTAGGCAAGTTGGCTCATACCTGTAATCTTAGCACTCTGGAAGACCACACTTGGAGAATTACTTGAGGCCCAAAGTTTGAGACCAGCATGAGGAGTGAGGACCCTCTCTACTAAAAATATAAAACTTAGCCTGGTATAGTGGCATGTGCCTGTAGTCCCAGCTTCTTGAGGCGAAGGCGGGAGGATCGTTTGAGGTTGCAGTGAGCAATGATGACACCACTGAACTCTAGCAGGAGCAACAAAGTGAGACTGTCTCCAAAAATAAAAAAAGAGAGACTATCTTATGGCTATGCGCCAATGGATACCAGCGAACCCTTTGAAATGTTAGTATGCTCATGATATACTCTGAGCAGTGTTGCTTACTGTTAAAAGTGCTATTTTTCAAAACATGGGGGAAGTATTGGCATCTATCAATATTAAATATTTTGTGCAAATTATTAGAAGTATATGTATGTATAAATACAAGAACCCAGTCCATAGGATACGTAAGTATCAACTTAAAAAAATTACATGCTAGAACAGACACAATGACTGGGATCCCAGGACCAGGGAGCTACTAACATGACATGACCATGAGATTTTACAGAGTTGTTAATCATCCAGTGGTCTCTAGAGACATTTTCTCCATAATTGAGTCTAAAACCCATAAATTCCAAGAACTTAAAGTAATTAGATCATCTGTATCTTAGGTCATAAAACCACTCTTCTTTATTTCTAACACATCTCCTGAGATCAGTAGTTGTTGCTCAATTTAATTCCCAGTTTGCTTTTTTCTTTTTAACTTTACTTATGGTGGGTAGAATAGTCTACGTAGATGGCTTATTTTTAATCTGCCCCTCAGATCCTCACTGTCCCTAAGACTGATTTGCCATTCTCTTCCTTTTAGACCTTCTAATTTAAGTATACTGCTGCTTTATATATGCCTTGATGACTTTTTGACACCTTGATTTCAACCTCTTCTCAGTTTTGGGATTTTGCCATTAGAAACCCCAAGTCCTGGAGATGGATCCTATTTACAAAACTACACTAATACACCTTCTGTAATTGACGTGCCATCCACCGGAGCCCCTTCAAAAAAGGTATTTTCTATGTAAAATGTAGTTTTGGTATTGATTAAAGCAATTTTTTTTTTAAAATTTCAGTCTGCTAAAGGTAATCCAGAGAGAATCTATTGATTACTTTGCATAATTGGTTTTGTCTTAGACTTGTTGATCTATAAAAAATATTAGAGAATTAGGCAGTGCCTGTGGCTCAGAGAGTAGGGTGCCATCTATATACTGAGGGTGGCAGGTTCGAACCCAGCCCCAGCCAAACTGCAATAAAAAAAATAGCTGGGCATTGTGGCGGACACCTGTAGTCCCAGCTAGGTAGGCTGAGGCAAGAGAATCACTTAAGCCCAAGAGCTGGAGATTGCTGTGAGCTGTGATACTACGGCACTCTACTGAGGGTGACAAAGTGAGACTCTGTCTCAAAAAAAAAAATTAGAGAATGTTATTATTGTCATTGCTTCTTGGTGGTTATATTAGGAGACATAAGGCTGGTTACTCTTTTGGCCAAATAAGATTATAACTCCCAAGTTTAATTTATTTCAATATATAGCTAAATAAACAAATTCATATTTTTACTTTTGATTTCCTTTTTTTAGCAAATTGATTTCTATCCCCTTGAATATAAATAATAGAAATTAGGTCTGCCATAGTTTTTGGTTGTCCCCACCACCATGTATATTTTTTTAATAGCTCTAATAAATTACATTAAAAAAATTTGCTCAAGTAAAGCCAGATATTTCTAACAATGAGATTTTTATAGTGGATCTTAGATGTATAGTAAAATGAAAAACATTTGATGAGGTCTCTGCAGTAAATACTGCAACAAATTTCTTCTTCTTATTATTATTTTTTTTTTTTTGTAGAGAGAGTCTCACTTTATTGCTCTCAGTAGAGTGCCATGGCATCACACAGCTCATAGCAACCTCCAACTCCTGGGCTTAGTTGATTCTCTTGCCTCAGCCTCCCAAGTAGCTGGGACTACTGGCGCCCGCCACAACATCTGGCTATGTTTTTGTTTGCAGTTTGGCCAGGGCCAGGTTTGAACCTGCCACCCTACGTATAGCCACAGGCACCGCCCTACTGCAACAAATTTCATGAGGCTTTTTTTTTTTTTTAAAGAGACAGAGTCTTATTTTGTCGCCCTCGGTAGAGGCTATGGCATCACAGCTCACAGCAACCTCCAGCTCTTGGGCTTAGGCAATTCTCTTGCCTCAGCCTCCCGAGTAGCTGGGACAACAGGTGCCCGCCACAACGCCCAGCTATTTTTTTGTTGCAGTTTGGCCAGAGCTGGGTTCGAACCTTGCCACCCTCAGTATATGGGGCTGCCACCCTACTCAGTGAGCCATAGGCACTGCCCGAGGCTCTTTTTATGACATACTTTTGTAATTTATGGCAGTAGAGGCCAAAGTACATGCCTTTAAAGCATATCTGTAGCACAGAATATCTTCTGTGATAATTGAATTAGGTTATGTATTTAAAGTAGCTCATTGCCATGATGAGTAGATGTTGAAGACATGCAAGCTAAATAAGTTATACTAAAATTTGAATAACTGATGTAGCCCCTTTTCTTCCTAGAAACACGTTTTTTCTTATAGTTGTTTACCCTTTTACTCCTGAATGTCCATAGAGTCTGCAGAAAGTTTTTTTCTTTTCTTAGTGGATGATGAGAGCTCCAAAAGTAGTTTATGTATAACGTGTTTTAAACCTGATTTTTAAAAAATGGGAACTACCTGCTATTGTTATGGGAATGAAATATAACTGTCGAAGTTAATGTATTGCAGTTGTGAAGAAGGCATAGTAGAATGGTAGCTAGCATCCCAAGTAACATAGGTCAGACCATAAAAGCCATAATAACCAAAGACAAATTAGGCAGTGAACAGGTATCTGATTTTAGTGCCCAAATAATAAAAGCCAGTTGCTGTCTCATCCTCTCTGCCTCTGTTCTCTTCTTAACCCTATTACAAGACATTCTTGGAAAAGTTATACAGGTAAATCTACATGTAGTGTCAATTAGTGTACATAGTTGTTTGAGGAATAAGAAAGAGTCAAAGTTGACTTTAATTTTTGTCCCATGGGTGAAATGTGGAAGTTTCAATTTGAGGCAGAAGGAGGAAAGATTATGAAGTTTGATTTTGAGGCCGTGGTAGATTAGGTAAAGATACTCAGTGAATAGTTAGTTATGTAAGAAAACAATATGGTCTGATGATAAAAGTAATAATCAAAGCTGTTAAAATGGCCCAGCTCTTCTAGGGAAAGAATAGCTAAGGAGCACAGAATATACCTAATTTAATACCATGGAAGGACAAGAGACCAGCAAATGAGGTGGTAGGACAAATAATCAAGGTTGCATAATATTTTGGAAGTAATACAAAATTTCAAAAAGGAGGGGATGATCAATGATGTCGAATGCAGGAAAATTCAAAATAAGGCTTTTGTATCTGGTGAGAAAATGATTATTAGTGATTTTTTGTGATTTGCAATGTGAGAATTATATACAGGATATTAGGGTAACGGTGAGTTTGGAAGAAAATCATCTGAAAGTCCCCCCCAAAAATTCTGATACAGTAGTCATAGATGATTATAAAGAAGCTAGTTGGTGAAAATAGACAGAAATAAGATAATAATAAATTAGAGAAGACAGAAGAGCCAGGCAAACATTTTTTTTTTTCTTTCCAAGCAAGCAGAGACCAGTTCATGAATAATACTGGAAAAACTAAAGAAATAACTTGAAAGATCAATGTCCTCAGAATTTGTTAAATAATTGGATTTTTTAAAATAATAATAACATAAATAATGATACTAATAATTTGTGTTTTACGGTTACAGTATATGTTGTGAACTCATTTATTAGGAAAATGTAGATGGATGCATTGTAGTATCTTTTATTATAGTACATTCATAATTCACAAACCATAGACTTTTTATGTTTTACAGTCTGTTGCCCGAATTGGCCAAACTGGAACAAAATCTGTCTTCTCACAGAGTGGAAATAGTCGAGAGGTAACTCCAATTCTTGTTGCACAAACACAAAGTTCTGGCCCACAAACAAGGTATTTATTATGGTAATTGTTTTACTTTTCTTGCTGTAAAATTTGATTTTTTATATTTCTTCACTTTAGGTAGGTGTCAACTCTCTTGTGAATTCTAGAATGAATATTAATTTATTCTAGAAATTACAATATTTCTAGATATTCTAAAATATGTAGAATATGAAACTTGTAACTTACTGAAAACATTAGTGCAATTTTTAATTGAGTTTCATAATGCACATAAGAGAGTAGTTAGCTAAAACAGCTTTTTAGTTTATTTTAATTGCCTCACAAATTTGTTTAAACTAGATATTGTATCTTTTTTTTTTTTTTTTGTAGAGGCAGAATTTCACTTTATCGCCCTCGGTAGACTGCTGTGGCATCACACAGCTCACAGCAACCTACAACTCCTGGGCTTAGGCAATTCTCTTGCCTCAGCCTCCCAAATAGCTGGGACTACAGGCACCTGCTACAACGCCCAGCTATTTTTCTGTTTTGCAATTCGGCCGAGGCGTGGTTAGAACCCACCACCTTCGGTATATGGGGCCGGCGCCCCTAAACTAGATATTCTAAATGCTCTTTCAATAAATTTATAAATCGGCTGGGCAAAGTGGCTTATGCTTGTACTCCTAGCACTCTGGGAGGCTGAGGTGGGTGAAGCACTTGAACTCAGGAGTTCAAGACCAGCCTAAGCAAGAGTGAGACCCATCTCTACTAAAAATAGAAAAACTAGCCAGACGTTGTGGCAGGTGCCTGTAGCTACTCGGAAGGCTAAGATAAGGCAGGAGGATCACTTGACCTTGGGAGTTTGAGGTTGCTATGAGCTATTAGGCCATGGTACTCTAGCCTGGGCAACAGAGTTAGACTTTGTCTGAGAAATAAATAAATTAATTAATATATTGTCATTTCTTCTTCTTTTTTTTGATATCACTAATATTTATTTTAAAATATTTTTAAGTAGAATATCATTTAGGTCACTAAATGTAAAATGTCTGATTCAAATTAAAAGTTTAGTTTATTATATCTCAAATAAGGAGAAAAAAGGAGCAGTATAATTAATCAAAGTATGTGACTAAACTATCAACTCAGTTTTACCATCTTATCGGTAACTCTATTATGCCAGCAGCAAAGAGCCTGGAGAATGAGTGGCAAGGTAATTGCAAGAGGCGTTTTCTATAGCTGGTTGAGAATTGAATAGTTTTCCTTGCACAAAGAGGTCCAAAGCCTGGAAGAAACGGTAGTAAGTTAGTGCAAAGTTTGGTAAATACAGAGGATGACAGAGAGGTTCCAAGTCCAGGGAATTTCCAAATCTAGCCTCTGTAGTTTGAGTAGCATTTTGTGTGACATGTGGTCTAGCGTTGTCCTGCAAGAGGATTGGCCTATCTATTGACCAATCTCAGCTGCTTAGTCACAAGCATTCTCTTATTTTATCCATGTTGTTTCTTCTTATGCACATGACCTTCTCTGTGAGTCAAGCACAGATAGGTTTCATACTCCCCTTCTTCTATTATGCATAGTCTATAAATAGATCATAAAATTAATCTTCCAGCTTGGCGCCTGTGGCTCAATGGGCTAAGGCGCCAGCCACGCACACCTGAGCTGGCGCGTTCGAATCCAGTCCGGCCCACCAAACAACAATGACGGCTGCAACCAAAAAATGGCCGGGCCTTGTGGCAGGCGGCTGTAGTCCCAGCTACTTGGGAGGCGGAGGCAGGAGAATCGCTTGAGCCCAGGAGTTGGGGGTTGCTGTGAGCTGTGATGTCACAGCACTCTATCCAGGGTGACACTTGAGGCTCTGTCTCAAAAAAAAAAAAAAAATTAATCTTCCATTAATCCTCAAATAATGAATCTATTTCCACATTGGAATGAAGTTAAATGGGATTTCTTTTCCTCTTCAAGGATTCAGTTATTAATTATAGTAAATATCTTAAATGAAAGATATAATTTTCTCTTTCCTTCTTAAATAATGAACATATATGTAAATTTTAAAGCACAGTATTTTCATATACATTGACTATCTAAAAGGCGTTTATGTTCCTATAATTCAAGGGTAGTAAATTTAACCATGAATCCCAGCTCGCAGACAGCGATTGCCTGGGGCTACGTTATAAGAAGGAATTTAAGGCATCTTACAGAACAACATTATATAATTTAAGTATATGCTAATTCTACAAAATATATAAACATAATTTACTGAATTGTACATTTCACTTAGATCTAAACAAATATACTAACTATAATAAACATCACCTCTTAATTTTATGTTCTTGGTATTGTTGATTCCATTTCATCTCCTTTATTATCTGTTTGTCTAGGGCTTCCCTAGGAAAGTACCATAAATTGGGTGGCTTAACACAATAGAAATTTATTTTCTCAGTTTTAAATCCCATAAGTCTGAATACAAGGTGTTGGCAGGGTCATACTCTCTCTGCAGGCTCTAGGAGAGGATTCTTCCTTTCCTCTTCAGCTTCTGATAGCTCTAGGTGTTTTTTAGCTTGTGACAATATAACTCAGTACCTACTCTGCCCTTGTGTCTCTTTATCTAAATTTCCCTCTTATAAAGATACTAGTTGTATTGGATTAGGACCCACCCCAGTGACCTCATTTTAACTGAATTACTCCTGCAAAGGCCCTGTTTCCAAATAAAGTCACATTAACATATACTGTCAATTAGGGCTTCAGTATTATTCTTTTTTTTTTTTTTTTTTTTGAGACAGAGCCTCAAAATGTCGCCCTGGGTAGAGTGCTGTGGCATCCCAGCTCACAGCAACCCCCAACTCCTGGGCTCAAGCAATTCTCCTGCCTCCGCCTCCCAAGTAGCTGGGTGCCAAGTCTTTTAATTTTTTTTTTTTTTTTTTGAGACAAAGCTTCAAGCTGTCACCCTGGGTATAGTGCTGTGGCATCACAGCTCACAGCAACCCCCAACTCCAGGGCTCAAGCGATTCTCCTGCCTCTGCCTCCCCACTAGCTGGGACTACAGGCTCCTGTCACAGCGCCCGGCCATTTTTTGGTTGCAGCCATCATTGTTGTTTGGTGGGCCCAGGCTGGATTCGAACTCGCCAGGTCAGATTTATGTGGCTGGTGCGTTAGCCGCTTGAGCCACAGGCACCGAGCTGGCTTTACTATTATTTGGGGGGGAATTACAAATGAATATTACATTTTTAGCAGTTAACTCTTTGTTTTGTCTTTGTAGAGATGGCTTTAGGGTTTGTAGTATGCTTTTAACATTTCTGACACTCCAGGTCTATTGGTAATAAATTCTTTCAACTTTTGTATATCAGGGGGAAAAAGTTTCATTTCATTTCTGTCTTTAAATGATATTTTTCAGTAGGCACAGAACTTCTTTTTTTTTTGAGGCAGAGTCTCAAGCTGTCTCCCTGGATAGAGTGCTGTGACATCACAGCTCACAGCAACCTCCAACTCCTGGGCTCAAGCGAGTCTCCTGCCTCTGCCTCCCAAGTAGCTGGGACTACAGAAGCCCGCCACAACGCCCGGCCATTTTTTGGTTGCAGCCATCATTGTTTGGCAGGCCCGGGCTGGATTCGAACCCGCCAGCTCAGGTGTATGTGGCTGGCGCCTTAGCCCATTGAGCCACAGGCGCCGAGCCAGGCACAGAACTTCTAGTTGACAACTTCTTTTTAAAAGATACTGCTTTACTGTCTTCTGGCTACTATTGTTTATGATAAGAAATCCACCATTCTTATTTTTGTTCTCCTGTATGCAGTATGTCTTTTCTCTATTTAAGATTTTCTCTTGGGGCAGTGCCTGTGGCTCAGTGAGTAGGGCGTTGGCCCCATATGCCAAGGGTTGTGGGTTCAAACCCAGACCTGGCCGAATTGCAACAAAAAAATAGCCGGGCGTTGTGGCGGGCGCCTGTAGTCCCAGTTACTCGGGAGGCTGAGACAAGAGAATCGCCTAAGCCCAGGAGCTGGAGGTTGCTGTGAGCTGTGTGACGCCATGGCACTCGACCAAGGGCGACAAAGTGAGACTCTGTCTCTAAAAAAAAAAAAAAAAGATTTTCTCTTTATCACTGATTTTAAGCAATGTGATTATGATATGCTCTAGTGTAGTTTTCTTATTTCTTGGCATTTGGATTCCTTGAGCTGAGCTTCATAGATCTGTGGCTATATAGTTTAGTTTTCCTCAAATTTAATTTGAGGGAATTATTTCTTCAAGTATTTTTTCCGTTTATGTTTTTCTCTCTCCCTCTGGGACTTTAATTACAGGTAAATTAGATTGCTTGAAGTTGGCCCACAGTTCACTAATACTCTTTTTCATATTTGTTTGTAGTCTTTATTCTTTGTTGAATCTTAGATGGTGTTTATTGCCATGCCCTCCAACTAATCTTTCTTTTGTTGTGTAAGATGTGTTATTAATCCAATCGAATATATATATATATTTTTTCAAACATTCTTTCATCTCAAGAAGTTTGATTTGGTTTTCTCCTTAACATGCCCATGCTTTTGTCTAACTTCTTTAATATATAGAATATGTTTATATTAGTTCTCTTAACGTTTTGTCTACCAAGTCTGTTACTTTGTCATTTCTAAGTCTGTTTCCTAATTTTTTTCTCCATTATATGTTGTATTTGCCTTATTCTTTGTATGCCTAATTTTTCTTTTTTTTTTTTTTTGAGACAGAGTCTCAGTTTGTCACCCTCGGTAGAGTGCTGTGGCATCATAGCTCACAGCAACCTCCAACTCTTGGGCTCGAGTGATTCGCTTGTCTCAGCCTCCCAAGTAGCTGGGACTACAAGCACCTGCCACAACACCCAGCTATTTTTTTTTTTTTTTTTTTTTTTTTTTTGCTGTAAAGATGGGGTCTCACACTTGCTCAGGCTGGTCTCAAACCTGTGAGCTCAGGCAATCTACCTGCCTTGGCCTCCCAGAGTGCGAGGATTACAGGCATGAGCCATCACCGGCCTCTAATATTTTTTTAATTGGATGCCAGTTATCAGAAACTTTACATTGTTCAGTGCTGGATTTTTTTTTTTTTTTTTGAGATAGAGCCTCAAGCTGTCACCCTGGGCATCATAGCTCACAGCAACCTCCAACTCCTTGGCTCAAGCAATTCTCCTGCTTCCGCCTCCCAAGTAGCAGGGACTATAGGCGCCTGCCACAATGCCCAGCTATTTTTTTGGTTGCAGTCATCATTGTTGTTTGGTATGCCTGGGTTGAATTCAAACCCGCCAGCTCAGGTGTATGTGGCTAGCGCTTTAGCCACTTGAGCCACAGGCACTGAGCCTGTACTGGGTATTTTTGTATTCCTTTAGTAAATTTTAAGTTTTATTCTGGGATGAGTTACTTGGAAACACTTTGGTCTTTTCATTTATTTCTTTCTAAGTTTTGTTGGGTGGGAAAAGAGCAGCGTTTAGTCTAGAGCCTCTGAACTAATATAGCTCCACAGCTGAGGTAGTACCCTTTGAGTACTCAACTCAGCCAGTGGCCTTTAGGTAATGAAGTTTCTTAACTCTTGATTATTCGAGTCGGGGGTTAACTCCAAGAATTGTTCTGTCCGCTCCATTCCAGTAAGTAATTTTTCCCCAGCTTTAGGTGGTTTCTTAATGGCAATACTGAATTATAATTCTGGGCTTATACCCAGACTGAGCATAGACTCTACAGGCTAAGGTAATAGACCCTAACAATGACTGTCCAAACTGTCTGAACTGTCCTCAGTTCAGATACTAGTTGCAGGTTCAGGGTTCCCTAGGCCACTCACATTTCTGACAACTGGCTACAAATTTGAGGGTTCCCACCGTTCCCTCGTGTTCAATAGAATGGCTCACAGAAGCAAGGGAAGGCTATATTTAGGATATGGTTTTATTATAAAGGATACAAATCGGGACCAGACAAATGAAGGAGACCCATAGGATGGGTCTGAGAGGATATTGAACACAGCTTTCATGTCCTGCTTGTGGAATCAGAACATGTCACCCTCACAATACATCAATGTGTTCACAAACTGGGAATTTCAACCAAGGTTAGGTGCTCAGAGTTTGTTTTTTTTTTGAGACCAAGTCTTATGTCACTCTCAGTAGAGTGCTGTGGCATCACAGCTCACAGCAACCTCAAACTCTTGGGCTTAAGCACTCACTTCTCTTGTCTCAGCCTCCCAAGTAGCTGGGACTACATGTACCCCTCCACAACACCTAGCAATTTTATTCTTGCAGTTGTCCTTGTTGTTTAGCTGGCCTGGGCTGGATTTGTACCCTGAGTATATGTGGTCCGTGCTCTACCCACTGAGCTACGGGCACCAGCAGGTGCTCAAGAGTTTTTATTGGAGTTTAATTATGAAAGTATGATGGAACTATTGGCTACATGACTGAACTCAATCTCCAGCCACTCTGCCTTTCTTGAAGGAGGTCAGGCTGATGTCACTGGCTCAAAGCCTGAGCCTTCTAATCACATGGTTCATATTTCCAACAAGGCTAGCCCCTATCCTGAAATTATCTAGGGGCCCACCATGAGTCATTTCATTAGTATAATCCCAGGTTTGGTCCCAGGGGCTCACCATGAATGAATTAACAAAGACATTCCTCTCATGTGGGAAATTCTGAGGGCTTAGAAGCTACTAGGAACCTGGGACAAAAATCAACAAAATCTTTGTTATATAACATTGAAACACTGGCACTGACCCTAAACTGTACTCCCTGTAAAACTGCCTCATGGTATGAAATTATTCCTTCCCACTTTTCAGGGAAAAATGTTTTCTATAATTATGTAATCATTTGACAATATGATATTTGTAGTATAAATGTTACATACTGCAGTTGTTCCTGTTGAATAAAGGATATTGTACTTGATCTCGTCTCTCTGGTACTTTGTCTTGCAATGCTAGCTACTTCAGCTTTCTTGAATTCTCAACATTCTCTTCTCAATCCAGGGAGAGAGACCGTGGAACTCTATGTATATTCTCCTCCACTATACTGTGGCCTTATAACTCCCCTCGGACATGTGTTCCCTATTGTCCGATGTCTGAAAAACATTGATTCATATTTTTTGTTCAGTGTTGTAATTATTTGAGATGGGAAAATAAACCTGTTCCATATTATTCCATCATGATTGGCAGCAAAATTCTGTTCTTCCTATTCAGAAAGTTGTTTTCTGGAGATGATTAAAATGGCATAGTACTCTTAGTTAAGTCATCCAAGAAAGTTTGTGTCATCATTTTCTCCATGTAAATTACTCTCCTAAAAGATATTTATTGGTAACTATCAGAACACTTTCTATTTTATTTTGAAACCATAAAGCTATGATGCTATTTTCAGAAACTTTTTGACCCCAAATCAACTAACTAGTAAGATTTCCCATAAATTATAACCAATAAACAATTTAGTCCATAAGCTTACCTGCTTGTCAGATCATTTCAGGTTTTAAGTTAGTTTACTTTCTAAGAATGGAATTCTAGTGTGTGAAGGTTTGCCTTTAAAGTAAAAATGTGTCCAAGCGATTATTTATCTGAGTGTGTTTGGATATATATAGAGAGAGAGAGGGAAAGAGAGAGAGAGCACTCGAGCATTTATATGATATAACCAGTGTTTCAAACTGCTTTGTTTTTCTGGTGCTTCAGATTTTGGCTTTTGGAACTAACAGAACCCCAACAAAAATTATTATAATATAAAAATTTGTCTTTAACCTCCTAACCCCAGAACCTGCTTATTATTTTTACTTCTGTCTCCATCAGATTTGTGTTACCTTCTGTCTGTTTAAAGCAAAAGGTTTGCCGCGTTAGGAAGGTTGAGAACCACTGGTTTAAGCAATTTCAGGCTTACTTTCCCTATAAACTGCCTCACGCTATAAAATTATTCCTTCCTACTTCTCATAGAAAACATTTTTCTATAATTAATGTAATCATTTGATAGTATAATTCATATTTATAGTATAAAAGACATAAACTGTAGTTGTTCCTACCAAGTAAAGGATATTGTACTTGTAAAAATAAATTGGCCAACCCAAATGACCTCACTTGCTAAAGTCCCTACACTGAGGCCTGTCTTTTGAAAGGATTAGGATATCTCTGAACATTCTTTACACACTGGTCAGGATCTGTCTCCTTTAGTTTCAGAATTTTTTTGACCCAGACTAGGTAACTAGTAGGATTTCCTGTCAATGATAAACTATAAACAGTTTAGTCTATAAACTTATGCATTCTCAATTAGATTGTTTCAGGTTCTAAGTTTGCTTGCTTTCTAAGAACAGAATTCTTATATCTTAGCATTTGCCTTTAAAGTAAAAATGTGTCTTAAGTGATTACCAGATTCCTTTTGCTCTAAACAGACTAAACCTTGAATGTAGCTATTTAATATATATATTAAAGAGATATATATATATCTCTTAACTATCAGTTGTTCTTAGTGGTATTTATTTGTTGACAAGTGACATTTAGACTATCCATGCCTAACTGTTTTCTCCTTTTTACCTAATTTGTTACAGTTGCAAATGAAGGTTAAAGATAATCAGGTTATATATATGCTTTTATATATATGATCCAGAATTTTTTTTTTTTTTTTTTTTTTTTGAGACAGTCTCACTTTGTCACCCTCGGTAGAGTGCTGTGCATCACAGCTCACAGCAACCTCAAACTCTTGGGTGTAAGGCATTCTCCTGCCTCAGCCTCCCAAGTAGCTGGAACAAGAGGTGCCTGCCACAACTCCTGGCTATTTTTTGTTGAAGTTGTGATTGTTGTTTAGCTGGCCCAGGCCAGGTTCGAGCCTGCCAGCCTCGGTGCATGTGGCTGGCGCTGTAACCACTGTGCTATGGACACCGAGCCTATGATCCAGAATTTTTATGTGGATTGTTTTTAGTTTAAATTAGCAATTTCAGATAAGGTAAACATCTGAAAAGTACTATAACCTTTATCATTTACCAATTTCAGATAAGGTAAACATCATAAGGTACTATAACCTTTATCATTTTATAATGTGACTCATTTTTAAATCCTGAGTTTTCAAAAATGGACTGACCAAACCCAGCAACTTTTTTTTTTTTCTTTTTGTGCAGATTTTGGCCGGGGCTGGGTTTGAACCTGCCACCTCCAGCATATGGGGCTGGTGCTATACTCTTTTGAGCCATAGGCGCCGCCCTTTTTTAATTTTTCTTTTTTTTCTTTTTTTTTTTTTTTTTTTGTAGAGTCTCACTTTATCGCCCTGGATAGAGTGCTGTGGCGTCACATGGCTCACAGCAACCTCCAACTCCTGGGCTTAGGCGATTCTCTTGCCTCAGCCTCCCAAGTAGCTGGGACTACAGGCGCCGGCCACAGCACCTGGCTATTTTTTTGTTGCAGTTCACCGGGAATGGGTTTGAACCCGCCACCCTTTGTATATGGGGCCTGCCCCTTACTGACTGAGCCACAGGCACCACCTTTTTTTTTTTTTTGCAGTTTTTGGCCGGGGCTGAGTTTGAACCTATCACCTCTGGTGTTTGGGGCCGGCACCCTACTCCTTTGAGCCACAGGCGCCACCCCTAAACCCAGCAACTTTAAACTACTTATATGCTTAATTTTTTAGCAAGAATTGAAGCAATAGTTAATTGTCATGCCAACCGTAGGCAGTCCTTGGGTCAGTCAGATGTTTGTAACTCTGGAACTTACTGTAATGGCCTCCATTTGTAAGGGTGAGTTGTATGTAAGTGGGATATTTGTAACTCAGGAACTGTCTGTAAAAAGTAAAGTAAATGGCTCCTTTATCCTTTTTTTTTTTTTTTAGTACAACACCTCAGGTATTGAGCCCCACTATTACATCTCCCCCAAATGCACTGCCTCGAAGAAGTTCGCGACTCTTTACTAGTGACAGCTCTACAACCAAGGTAATTGTTTTTTGTTTTTCTCTTCTTTGTTTTACAACCAAGGTGGTTTAAAGATTTCCGTATGTCACCTTTACTTAACCCCCACCTCCACAATAAATTCTGTTTGTGTGGTTCCATCTCTAATAAGTAAATAAAGAGAATATTTGGAATTTTAAAAATAATTTTTAATTTGGAGGGCCATGTATAATTTTTGTGAGTTTTCTTAGTCCTTTGGTAAATGTTATATTCTTAAAATAACAAAATTATAGTAATGGACACAAGACAGTGGTTATCAGGAGTTAGGACTAGGGGAAGAATATAACTATTAAAGCATAGCACAAAAGCATTTCTTTGTGTTTGGTGATGGAATAGTCCTATACTCTGATTGGGGTGGTTAGTTACACAAATCCATTCCTAAATGGATTATACAGATTCATAATGTGTGGTGGTTGATTACACATACCATGTGATAAAATTTCATAGAACTATTTACACACATACAAGAGTTCATATGTGTATAAAAACTAATGAAATCCAAATAAGGTCTGTAGTGTATTTTATAGTATTATGCTAATTCTAATTTCCTTGACATGATGATATACTATGGTTATGTTAGATGTTATTGAGGGAAGAATAAATGAAAGTTCTCTATATTTTCCTTGCAAGTAATTCATAGTTTTAAAATTATTTCTTTCTTTTCTTTTTGTTTTTCTGAGACAGAGTTTTACTTTGTCACCCTTGGTAGAGTGCCCTAGTATCATAGCTCACAGCAACCTCAAACTCCTGGTCTTAAGCTATTCTCTTGCCTCAACCTCCTAAGTAGCTGGGACTACAGGTGCCCATCACAATGCCCGGCTAATTTTTCTATTTTTAGTAGAGACAGGGTGTCACTTTTGCTTAGGCTAGTCTCCCAACTCCTGGGCTCAGGCGATCCACCTGCTTGGCCTCCCTGAGGTGCTAGGATTACAGTTGTGAACAATCACACCCAACCTATATCCGCTTATTTTTAAATAAATGAGAATGTGATATACTTTCAGAAGAGAGCAATGCCTAATGCTGACTCAGTCAGTATTAGTTAATGAAATTTGAGTTCAGAATTATGGCATTTAAAGTTAAATAACTTTGTGGTGGCGCCCATAGCTCAGTTGGCAGGGAACTGGCCACATATACCAAGGGTGACAGGTTCGAACCCAGTCCGAGCCTGCTAAACAACAATGACGAGTACAACCAAAAAATGGCCAGGCGATGTGGTGGGCGCCTGTAGTCCCAGCTACTGGGAGGCTGAGGCAGGAGAATTGCTTAAGCCCAAGAGTTGGAGGTTGCTGTGAGCTGTGATGCCCCAGCACTCTACCCAGGGCGACAGCTTGAGACTCCGTCTCAAAAAATTAAAATTAAATTAAATAACTTTGGCTCGGTGCCCGTAGCACAGTGGTTCCAGCATAAGCCGCATACACTGAGGCTGGCGGGTTCGAACAACAATGACATCTGTGACAAAAAATAGCTGGGCGTTGTGGCGGGCACCTGTAGTCCCAGCTACTTGGGAGGCTGAGGCAAGAGAATCACTTAAGCCCAAGTGTTTGAGGTTGCTGTGAGCTGTGATGCCATGGCATTATACCAAGTGAGACTCTGTCTGAAAAAATAAAAAAAATTAAATTAAATAACTTTGAGCCACCCATGGTGGCACATGGCTGTTGAGGAGGTTGAGGCAGGAAGATTGCTTCAGCCCAGGAGTTTGAGGCTGCAGTGAGCTATGATCACACCACTGAACTCCAAACTGGGCAACAGAGCAATACCCTATCTGTATAAATAAATGAATGAATGCCTTTAAGACCTTTGGGGTTTTTTTTTTGTTTTTTTTTTTGGTAGAGACAGAGTCTCACTTTATCACCCTTGGTAGAGTACCGTGGCGTCACACAGCTCACAGCAACCTTCAATCCTGGGCTTAGGCGATTCTCTTGCCTCAGCCTCCCGAGTAGCTGGGACTACAGGCGCCCGCCACAATGCCCAGCTATTTTTCTGTTCTTTTTGCAGTTTGGCCGAGGCTGGGTTTGAACCTGCCACCTTCCGTATATGAGCCACAGGCGCCGCCCTTTTTTTTCTTTTCTTTTTTTTTTTGTAGAGACAGAGTCTAACTTTATCGCCCTCGGTAGAGTGCTGTGACATCACAGCTCACAGCAACCTCCAACTCCTGAGCTTAGGTGATTCTGTTGCCTCAGCCTCCCGAGCAGCTGGGACTATAGGCGCCCTCCACATCGCCCTGCTATTTTTTGTTGCAATTTGGCGGCGGCTGGGTTTGAACCCAACACCCTCAGTATATGGGGCTGGCGCCCTATCCACTGAGCCAGAGGCGCCGTCCAAGACCTTTGTTTTTATAAAATTTTTTCTGAAAAAAAAATATTTCATCAAGAGTATACATTTATTTTATACCTAATAATTGAGGAAGAGTTAAGAGGAAGTCTAAAATACAAGGGTATAAGACGTATGAAAATTCCCCTTCCCTTTTTACAGGAGAATAGCAAAAAGTTAAAAATGAAGTTTCCACCTAAAATCCCAAACAGAAAAACAAAAAGCAAAACTAATAAAGGAGGAATAACTCAACCTAACATAAATGACAGCCTGGAAATTACAAAATTGGACTCTTCCATCATTTCAGAAGGAAAAATATCCACAATCACACCTCAGATCCAGGCTTTTAATCTACAAAAGGCAGCAGCAGGTCTGTTTTAAATGCTTAATGTCTTCCTTTTATTTTACTGTGTGCTTTTTTATGTAAATTATGTGTTCATTATAATGCCTTCATTGTTTTCTGTATAGATACTTGAATTTATAATGGATTAGTTTGTAATTAACCTGTATTAAAAAAAAACAAAAAACTTTTATTGTGGTTTCTTCCTTTGTTTACTATATTGTTTTCTCCTAGAAGGTTTGATGAGCCTTCTTCGTGAAATGGGAAAAGGTTATTTAGCTTTGTGTTCATACAACTGCAAAGAAGCTATAAATATTTTGAGCCACCTACCTTCTCACCACTACAATACTGGTTGGGTACTGTGCCAAATTGGAAGGGCCTATTTTGAGCTTTCAGAGTACATGCAAGTAAGTAAAGAACATGGTTATGTCTGGTATTCTAGATTTAATTTAAATTTGATCAAAATGGCCATACTTGCGAAGGCTAAATTTAAAAGGCCAATATAAGGCTGGGCACGGTGGCTCAGGCCTGCGATCCCAGCACTTGGGAGGCCAAGGTGGGTAGATTGCCTGAGCTCACATGTTTGAGACTAGCCTGAGCAAGAGCGAGACCCCCTGTCTCTGAAAATAGCCGGGCATTGTGGCAGGTGCCTGTAGTTCCAGCTACTTGGGAGGCTGAGGCAAGAGAATTGCTTAAGCCCAGGAGTTTGAGGTTGCTGTGAACTATGATGCCATGGCACTCTACCAAGGGTGACAAAGTGAGACTGTGTCTCAAAAAAAGTAAAATATTTAGTATGTAAAATATTTTATTTTATTTAGTATGTAATATTTAGTATGTAAAATATTTTATTTTCTCAGCATTTATAACTTGTAAATACAATTCTTTCTTATGTTAAGGGATGAGTAATTTAAATTCTTTGGGATTTCTTGAGATTTGCTATGAATCAAGTCGTCAGTATATTCTTTTTCATTCTTTTTTTTTTTTTTTTTTATTGAGGCAGTCTCACTTTGTTGCCCTCTATAGAGTGCAATGGTGTCACAGCTGACAGCAACCTAAACTCTTGGGCTCAAGCAGTTCTCTTGCCTTAGCCTCCCGAGTAGCTGGGACTACAGGCACCCGCCACAACGCCCAGCTATTTTTGTTGTTGTTGTTATAGTTATCATTGTTTAGCAGGCCTGGGCCAAGTTCAAACCCACCAGCCTTGGTGCAAGTGGTTGGTGCCCTACCCACTGAGCTACTGGTACCGCCCACATCAGTACATTCTTATGTGGAATATAACCTATACAGTTGGGTCTGGAAATACGTATTTACTATGTCACAGACTTGTATAATTAAATTATTTATATATATATATATATATATGTGTTTGATAACAATATGAATACACATAGTTATTTACTGAGATGAATGTTTGGTGTTTAATATGTTTCATAAGCTTCAGTGATGTGAAGAGAATTGTATTTAATTGAGGACACAAAGTCCTCATTACAAAGCTTTTATTCTTTTAATTTTATTTACATTTATAATTTTTATCTATTTATATCAGAAAAAGAGAATGATTAACATAAAGCCAAAGAACATTCTAATTTCCAACTTAAATTACCTCCCCAAAGCATTTTCTCCTCTTGCCCCTTAAACATAAAAAAAAAAAAAAATCCTTTAAGAAAATATCTCGGCTGGGCGCCTGTGGCTCAACGGGCTAAGGCGCCAGCCACATACACCTGAGCTGGCGGGTTAGAATTCAGCCCAGGTCCGCCAAACAACAATGACAGCTGCAACCAAAAAATGGCCGGGCGTTGTGGCGGGAGCCTGTAGTCCCAGCTACTTGGGAGGCAGAGGCAGGAGACTGGCTTGAGCCCAGGAATTGGAGGTTGCTGTGAGCTGTGATATCACGGCACTGTATCCAGGGTGACAGCTTGAGGCTCTGTCTCAAAAGAAAAAAGAGAAAGAAAATATCTCTAAAATGGCTTACTTAAGGTTGATATAAGGTTATATTTATGCTCAGTTCACTTTTAGTTCATTTATTCAGTATACATTTCAGTGCTTATGTACTTCTTAGACTCTCTTTTAGACTCTGCAATATAGCTAGAAAGACAATTATTTGCTTTTATGGAGCTTACTTTCTAGTAAGAGGCAGATTGTAAGCCAATAAATACAGAAGGACAGATAGCAGTATGAGGAAAACTGAAATATGGTAAGGAGACTGAAGGATGATGAAGTATGGTCCTTTGTTTTTTTTTAAATTTAGTGTGCTCAGAGAAAGAAGTTTACTCTGCTTCATGAGCAATGCAAAGATCTAGGGGGAAAGTGTTCTTCCGGGTGGAGAATAAATAGAGAGGCTACCTATTCATGTAATTTTTTTTTTTTGTCTTTCTATTTTTTTTCATATTTGCAAAGTATTTATACTTTTTATTTTTTTGTTGTTGTTGGGGATTCATTGAGGGTACAAGAAACCATGTTATACTGATTGCATTTGTTGGGTAAAGTCCCTCTTATAATCGTGTTTTGCCCCTAAAAGGTGTGGCACACACCAAGACCCCACCCTGCCTCTCTCCTTCCCTCTCTCTGCTCTTCCTTTCCCCACCCCTCCATTCTCTCTGCTCTACCCTTCCCCCACCACCACTGTGTCATTAATTGTCATTAATTGTTTTCATATCAAAATTGAGTACATGGAAGGCGGTGCCTGTGGGCGGTGCCTCAGCAAGTAGGGCACCGGCCCCATATACAGAAAGTGGCAGGTTCAAACCCAGCCTGGGCCGAACTGCAAAACAAAAAAATAGCTGGGCATTGTGGTGGGCACCTGTAGTCCCAGCTACTTGGGAAGCTGAGGCAAGAGAATCACCTAAGCCGAGGAGTTGGAGGTTGTTGTGAGCTGTGTAACGCCATGGCACTCTACCAAGGGCAATAAAGTGAGACTCTTGTCTCTACAGAAAAAAAAAAAAAAAAAATTGAGTACATGGGATTCATGCATCTCCATTCTTGTGATGCTTTACTAAGAATAATGTGTTGCACTTCCATCCAGGTTAATACAAAGGATGTAAGGTCTCCATTTTTTTTAATGGCTAATAGTATTCCATAGTGTACATATACCACAGCTTGTTAATCCATTCCTGGGTTGATGGGCATTTAGGCTGTTTCCACATTTTGGCGATTGTAAATTGAGCTGCAATAAACAATCTAGCTATTCATGTAATTTTGTTTTTTTTGTTTTTTTTCTTTTTTTTTTTGAGACAGAGCCTCAAGCTATCGCCCTGGATAGAGTGCCGTGGCATCACAGCTCATAGCAACCTCCAATTCCTGGGCTCAAGCGAGTCTCTTGCCTCTGCCTCCCAAGTAGCTGGGACTATAGGCACCCGCCACAACACCCGGCCATTTTTTGGTTGCAGCC
>CAUYRH010169094.1:0-53284 GCA_963574655.1 Perodicticus potto
CCAAACAACAATGACGGCTGCAACCAAAAAATGGCCAGGCGTTGTGGCAGGCGCCTGTAGTCCCAGCTACTTGGGAGGCGGAGGCAGGAGACTCGCCTGAGCCCAGGAATTGGAGGTTGCTGTAAGCTGTGATGCCACGGCACTCTACCCAGGGGGACAGCTTGAGGCTCTGTCTCAAAAAAAAAAAAAATACCTTGGTTGTGATACAGTACTAGAGTTTTGAAAATGTTACCGCTAGTGCAACTAGATCTATGAATACGTGTACGTGGGAACTCTCTGTGTCACTTACTTTTTAAAGTTTTCTTTTATTTTTAATTGACATATTCTAAATTATTTCTCACAACTGCATCTGAATTTCTGATTATTCCAACAAAAATATCAGTTAAAGAAGTCAATAACAAAAAAATACCTCTGAAACGCCTAATATTTATTAAATAAACATTTATATGGTTCTCACTAATCGCTAGGTACCATTTTAAGCACCTTTAAATGTTAACTCATTGACTCCTCCTAACAACCATGTGGCACGTACTACTATAATTCCCATTTTACAGATGAAGAAACCGAGGTACAGAGAGGTTAAGTAACTTGTCCGAAGGGCACACAGTGTGTGAGTGAAGGAACCTGACTTCAATGCAGATGATCTGGGTCCAGAACTCTCCCTTCTGAGATCTCTGCATTTCATCTTTTAAGGCTGAGTATGGACAGGCACTTGAGGCTCTAAATCCTGACAGCAGCTCTTCTAGAAGGTTCCCCAAATCCAGACAAATGTATGACAAATCCTTCCTATCTTAAAACCAATCACAAACTTCATTCACATGCTCTCAACATCAAAGGAAGTGAACAGAATGACTGGATTCTAATGTAAAATCTTCCGGTGGGGTGAGGTGGGGTTGGGTGGGGTGGGGGGATGCACACTCTTAACACCTGAGAGCAACTTGCCACTTCTGCCAGCTGGAGAGTGGAGAGAAAAGCTGGGTATGTTCAAGACCACACTTCAGAGGGACAAGTGAGGAGCCACAAAGCAAAATGCATCCGGGAGTGGATAAAAGGGAAACTGAGTCTGGCTGAAACAAGACCTCATCCTGCTTCACCTGAAGTCTGTATCTTGTCCAGCTCTCTCTCGGGTGGCTTCCCATTAGCTCTCCACCTTATCAGCTTCAAGCCCCAGGCTCTTATAAACGCTAGCCAGTGTGAAGCCCAGAGACTGAAGCTCAGAAACTATGTGGCATTCCAGGTTGAAGGCCTATGGCAAGGAATTCTGGCCTGGGAGATTTTCAGATTATCAACTGAGAAAGGCAGCAATGTCACGGCCTCTGTGGGTGGAGATAGGAACATCCATCAAACCGACAGCTACCATGAAATCCCTGTCTCCCTTTCCACTGGAAGGTGTGGTTCTGGGATATGTTTGCAGGTGTGTGTGTGTGTGTGTGTGTGTGGGTGTGTGTGTACATGCGTGTATCCAAACCAAGATTATTTTAGCAGAAAGTCATTTCCCACGATGCATCAAAAGAGAGCTAGACCCACACTTTGCAGGAGACAAACTCCCAACCACTGCAACTTAACACTGCAGAGAGACCTCTGGCTTGCATTTCCACTGGGTAAATGGTGTGAACAGCTTGTCTCCGTGGTCCAGGCTGATGCAATTAACAACAAAGGGAGTGGGTACCAGGGAACAGCAGCCAGACTTTATCAGTTTCGAAGGCAGAAACTCTTAGAGATTCTCAGTGAAGCTTTAGCTCACTGACTGAAAATTAAGCCCAACTGTGAACTCTGGGCTGGAAGAAATTAGCGGAAATATAATTCTTCACAAGTTATAATTTTGAGAAAGAATCATTGGGGGTGGAGTTGAGAAGTGTCACCAGATAGCCCAAATCAGATTCCACATCTAATTGACATTTCCTTTGCAACAAGTGTCTGAAAATTTCTACCCCTAGATAAGACAGAGGCAAAAGGGGTTGTTTATTTTGCCCACACCCCCAAAACACCACCCTCTGCTTTCTGCTCTGATTGCAAGTATGTGACCCGGGGGCCTGTGCCACCATCCTGTGAAGAGAAGGCCACAAACATGAGAACAGAAACATCATGGAACACGGCAAGGTGAAGGAATGGAAAGACGCTTGGTCCCTACAGATCACCACCAAACCATACCTGGGCTATCTGTCTCCAGATTTATGAAACATGTCCCTCTGGTTTAAGCTACTGATGATTGAGTTTTCTGCTGGCAGCCAACCATTTCTTCATAAAAAAATTTCAGATTGATATGAGGGTACAAATGTTTAGGTTACATCATTCTCATTTATAAGGTAAAGTTCAAGTTGTACTTGAGCCCTTCACCCAAGGGGCGTGCTGAACCCCCTCACATTGTGCACGTGAGCTGAGAGCCTGCCAGTAACATCTTCATTGGTACAGCTCCCCGTGATGACTTTGTTCGACCATCATACGTACTACTAAATCTGAAGCATGTAGCACCTATAAAGCTACAGTCGACCTGTCACCTGGAAGTCTGATGTCAATGCCAAAAGCACAAGAGATGAGCACAAGACACAGAAATGGGGCAGGGGAGAACACAGGAGGGGAGGAATACAGCAGCACCCTTATCGGTGGCTTTGATTTTCAAGGTTTCAGCTTGAAATAAACCAATAAACCTTGCACTGAAAATATTAAATGAAAAATTCCAGAAGTCAATAATTCATAAGTTTTAAAGTTATGCCACTGCGTGCCATTTGGAGCAGTGTCATGAAATCTTGCCCCGTCCTATGCTGCTCACCGGGGATGTGAATCACCCCTTTGTCAGAGTGTCCCTGCTGCCTGGTCTCTGACCTGGAACCACGTGGTAGCCGTCTCAGCAATCAGATGGACTGCTGAGGTGCCCCAGCACTACGTTCACACCATGCTCATTTTACCTCATAATGGCTCTAAAGCACAAGACTGCCATGCCTAATTTATAAATTAAACCTCACGATCCGTACACATGTATAGGAAAAAAACACAGTATATTTGGGATTTGGTTCTATCTGCAGTTTCAGACATCCAATAAGGGTCTGCATCGGGTACATTGTGTACGGGGAAGAGAGTGACAGGAAATAAGTGCCCTTTAAGAACATGCTTTTTTCAAGGGATGCCCTCTCTCATGTTTTACAAAATCAGCACGCCCTGAGAAAAAAGCCACCATGTGTTGGATAGCCGTCATCACGTGGCTCTAAAAAGGCTAAGTCCCTCAGCGGAGCCCTCATCTCACATGGCGCAGACGTGTGAATGACCAATGGCTTCTTGCATTGCTTGTGCATGACTTGGCCGACCAGAGCATATTTTACATTAGCTTAGGTCCTGACATTCTATCATGTTCCTTGTCAAGAGGCCAAGTAGTTCTTGGAACCCTGCATGCGAAGTGACATATAACAGAACTCTAGCAAGTGAGACGGCTCTTTGCCAAGTGCCCTTAAGTTAAAGGCTCTTATTACCTCTCCCACCTCCATGGCAGTGGTCTGGCTGGCTGGGCTGGGAGCAGATGTCTACCAAAGAAAGGTCATCATCAGTTGCCAACATCTAAGGGGACTAGATGTTGGGACTGTTTGCAAGTCAGTTGCCTCTAGCAATCTGTATCACTGAGTCAGAACTAAAAGTGGGACAGAACTGGGTGCCCCAGACCCTCGGAGCACGGCAGAAGGCTGAGGGAATGGCCATCAGAATGCCACCTTCCCCTTCCATCTGCACGCTGCCTCCAGTGAGCCTTCTGCCACCCAAGAGACGCTCCGTCAGGCTGTAAGGGGAGAAGTTCAGAGGCCATCTCACATGACACTATCCGGAATGCCTGTGGCCTGGCAGCCAGAGTCTCTGCACCCTTCTTGCAGGGTATCAACACTCTCACAAGGATGATGGGCCCTCAAGGACAGGCAGGGCTCCTACCAAGCTCCTGCCAGTGAGGCTGCCTCCCGGGACTCTCCTCCAGTCTCCCTAGGAGCTGCCATCTGCAGCCTCTTCTCCTACGGCCCCTTCCCTCCCAGCTCATCCCGTGTGCACATCGGCTGCCTGCCGCCTGCTGCCTTCTGCTCAGAACCATGCGAGGCCTCACACAGCAACATCAAGAAGTCTAGGGATATCCCTGCTCACAGGGCACCCATTTCTAGGTGGAGAAACAGGCCTTTCTTTTTTCCAATGGGAAGGAATCAGTGACTCAGGATTGATTGTGTGATGGCATGGGAAATGCGTTCATAGGAGTCCAGTGGAGGGAGACATCAGCAGAGAAAGGGTTGGTCAGCTAAGGCTTCTTGGAGGAGGTGGGTCTTGAGCTAAGGTCGGAGGGTCAGACAGAGAGGAAGGAGGATGATGACATTAGAAGTGTGACAGTTCTAAGGGACAAGGTTGGCTCAGGGGCCAAGAAACTGCTAGCATGGGTGGCATCCACGAGGGCAGCAAGAAGTGAACTCACAGCGGCAGGACTATGCCACGCTTCCAGCTACATCCATGGCAAACTAACAAAGCATCAGTCCTTCTGTCAGGGGACACCTCTGTACCCCAATACTTGGCCTGGGCCTGACTCACAGTCCGTGCTTGATACATATTGATGACTGAAGGAAAGAGATTTTAAGCACCCTGAGCCGTGCTGGAGGCCCAAACCAAAAGGCAGGGATTGCAAACTCAAATGCCCATGAGGGCCCATACAGCCAGCGTAGCTGGGGAGGAGAGAGCGGGAGGAGCAGCCAGGACTGAGGACCAGGGGATGCCCCCATCCCAGGAGACGGCTCTTACTGACAGCAGCTCAGGCTGCCGCGAAGGCCCACAAGCCCCCTGCTGCCGAAGCTTTGGGTTGTTATGTGAAATCCCCCCACTGTTAAAAGCTAGCAATGAACTTTAAAAAAATTACTACACAGGCCAAACAAACCCATCACCTGATACCATGTTCAGCCTGTTAGCAATCTTGGGTTACACAAGATACATTTTTTTGTTTGAGAAGTTTAGAATCTAAAACAGTGGTTCTCAACCTGTGGGTTGCAACCCCTTTGGAGGTTGAACGACCCTATCACAGGAAACGCCTAAATACATCCTGCATATCAGATATTTACATTACGATTCATAACAGTAGCAAAATTACAGTTATAAAGTAGCGATAAAAATAATTTTATAGTTTGGGGTCACCACAACATGAGCAACTGTATTAAAGAGTCGCAGCATTAGGAAGGTTGAGAACCACTGATCTAAAACAGGGTCGGGTGTGGTTGCTCACGCTTATAATCCTAGCACTCTGGGAGGCCAAGGCGGGTGGACTGCCTGAGTTCAGGAGTTCGAGACCAGCCTCAGCTATAGCGAGACCCTATCTCTAAAAAGATAGCCAGGCATTGTGGTGGACGCCTGTAGTCCCAGCTACTTGGGAGGCTGAGGCAAGAGAATCGCTCAAGCCCAAGAGTTTGAGATTGCTGTGAGCTGTGACACTACAGTACTCTACCAAGGGTGACAAAATGAGACTCTGTCTCAAAAAAAAAAAAAGAGAGAGAGAGAGAATAGAATCTAAAGCAGTCCCCAACAAAATTCTCTATAGTGGCAGGGTGATAAAGGGGCCACCTCTGGTGGCAGGGACATGTGGACTGGAAGGGGCAGAGGGAGCTTTCTGGGAGGCTGGACATGTCCTATGCTTTTATCTGTCTGGTGGCGACATGGATGTGAGGACACATTTACAAATTCACCACGCTGTAAACTTACGAGTTGTATATTTTAAAAGTAAAAAGAGTCCCCCAAGCTGGATAAAGCACTTTCTAGTGTGTACTTCACTTTAAGCAGTGCTGCCACCCTAGAAAAGGTGGCCCAGGGCACTTCCCCCAGGGCTGAGCCTCAGTGATCACCACCTTCTCCCCAACCATCATCACTTCCCCGTCTGCCTCTTTGGAGATCCTATAGCTCTGGGGACAGGACCACGCACTGTTTGCACCAGTGCTGGCCGAGCACACAGTGAGCATGTCAGATGCCGGACATGGTAGCTCAATCTCCTCTAGCAATCAGCAAATAGAAGGACACCTCCCACCGCACCCCATTTCTATTTCCCTAGAAGTAACTGAGCATAGAATTTAGAAACATGAGATCTGGAGGGAAAAGAACAAACAGGGGACTAGCAGTATCCTGGGTCAGAAGGCAAGGAGGCAGGAGGGGTGGGGTCATGGTCATCTAGGGATTTAAAATGCAATTCTCTTGCAATCAGAGCAGCGGTTCTCACCTGGGGGTCGCGACCCCTTTGTAACAATGAAAATACATCCTGCATATCAGATATTTACATTATGATTCATAATAGTAGCAAAATTACAGTTATGAAGTAGCAATAAAAATAAGTTTATGGTTGGGGGTCACCACAACATGAGGAACTGTATCAAAGGGTCATGGCATTAGGAGGCATTAGGAAGGTTGAGAACCACTGAGCTATGGTGACCTCCTACCAAGGAGAGGAAATAAGTGTGTGTATGGCTCTTAAATCATCTCCCTGACCGAAAAATCTCGAGGCCAGTGGTGCTCCAACTTCAGCAGGCATCAGAATCACACGAGGTTTTGTTAAAAATAGATTCCTTGGCCTACCCCAGAGATGCCATGAGTCCGTCTGGAACGGGGCCTGAGAATTTGCATTCCTAACTAGCTCCCATGTGATGCCTGCGCTGCTGTTCCAGGAACCCCCTCACCCCCCCGCCCCAACCTGGCAATGGCACAGGGCCAGATAAGACCACATAGGACGCACAGGACATCACGACGCATGCGTGTTCTTTCATTGGGCCTCTTAACAAACTTTTACTACGTTGAACTGTGCACAAACCCACAGAAACGATGCAGACATAATTAGAACCAGTAGTTTCATCCTTACCTTTGCTCACCAGAAAACAGATTGCTACTTCTCAGTGCCCATCACAAGATTTGCTGTTGAAGCAGAAAATGACACCCACTTTCAGCCACTCCTCGATGTTTAAATGATCTCAGATTCAAACTCATGACTCTGAGAATAAAATCTTCGAAGTCCACTCCCATCATCAAACTTCTCTGTTACTCCAAGTGTCTCTGATTAAATGAGTCATGTTCCTGGACCTCCCTTTAATACACCATCTCTGTTCCTTAACCACAGAGGGGACTGCCTGTAGATTTTGTGCTCAGGGTTGGACAGGAGGCAGATGAATTCCCCTGAAGACCAAGTCAGCAAAGGGTCCCCAGGAGAGTCAGAGGGCAAAGGCCGCTTTCCACAGACAAACATACTGCTCTGAAATAGCACCTTTCCCATCCCAGGCAGCAGCCGCCTCCCGACATATTCAGTTACAAGTGAGTGCCCGTGAGACTAATGGCCCACGCTATGGAACGCCTGGGCAGCAAGCGGTTGGATTATCTATGTCCTCTGCACCTGTGGGAGCCCAGATTTAATTATTTATTTCATGCAAAATTTCTAATCCTTGGCTTCCAGTCTGCAGATGAATAAACACCTCAGTTAAACCATGGGGGACTTTGGGTCACCAGTTAGCAGGGGCCAGACAACTGAAGAGTTTCTGCACCCCAGGATGCCCAAAGGTAGCCTAACAAAATGCGATCGTGGAAGAGTTTTAAGAACCTTTTGAAGTGACAACACCTGAAAACCTCAGTTCTGCCTTCAGTGAAAATGTAACTCAAAAGGTAAGCAAGGTGCAAGCTTTAGGCCATAGACACGACATCCCGTTAGTAAGTCTCTCCTCACACTTCTGACTTGCCTCTGGAGGCCACCGGCCCAATTACTCCAATTCCCTCCTAAATTTCGGTAGAGTGTCTTTCACTCTGTTCTGTTTTCATTGCTTAGTTCTGTTTCATGTGCTTCTGTGCTTTGCATTGTTAGAGGGCCTGTGGTTACAACAGTGCTTGCCACATGGCAAGTCTCAATACATGTTTGCAGGAATGACTTTCTACTAGAAAACGCAGGGGACCATCACAAAGCTCTCGCGCCTCAGAGATGCTGGTTGCTTCTCTTAGCTCTGCCTGACCCAGTTGCTGATAAGAAACTTGAGATATTTAAACTTGAGCCAAATATATCCCTGGTTCATTCTGTTGTAGAAATTACATGAGCTAAAGACCATATTAAAATGAAGTCAGTTTCATCAAGAGTCAGGATTAACTATCAGTCAATAATGGCATTTTACCAAAAACTCCACAACAGTCCTATTGTCTGAACTATGCCACTGACATGTAAGAGTCATTTTTATACAGTCTGACAATCTTATATGCACTTTCTCATTTTAATGAGTCACAAGGCACACTGTATTTTATTAAATATTTGGCAAAAATAGAGCACATGTCAATAATGTTATATACAAATAAAACCTTCATGTTCCTTTGTACTTTGTAAAGAAATAACATGTCATTTAAATGAGAGTTTCACTCTTAGACAAGAAAGTGATTCATGAAAGCAGAGAGGTAGTAACCAATTTGCCAACATAATACTGGAAGTTCTAACCAGAGCAATTAGGCAAGAAAAAATAAATAAAAGGCATTCAAATTAGAAAGGAAGAAGTAAAATTATTTCTGTTCACAAATGACACAATCTTATATACAGAAAACCCTAAACACACACACTCACAAACCTGTTAGAGCAAACAAACAAATAGCAAAGATGTAGGATGCAAAATCAACTCATAAAACCAGTTATAGCTTTAAACAGTAGCAATCAACAATCTATAAAGAAGATTATGGGGCGGCACCTGTGGCTCAAAGGAGTAGAGCCCCATATGCTGGAGGTGGCAGCCAAAAAAAAAAGAAGACTATGAAAATAATTCCAGTTATAAAAGCTTCAAAAAGAATAAAATACTTGGGGAAAATTTAACCAAGATGAAAAACGTGGACACTGAAAAATACAAAGCATTCCCTAAAAAAGTAAGACATAAATAAGTAGAAAGACTTTTCATGTTCATTGGCACTCTTAATAATACAGATTCAATGTTCTCTCCATCAAAATCCAAGTGACATTTTTTGCAAAAATAGAAAAATTTATCCTAAAATTAATATGGAATCTAAAGGGACAAACCCAAAATTGCAAACTATCCTCACATATATGTTTGATTGATTTTCAATAACCAAACCATTCAATGGGGGAAAGGAAAGTCATTTTTTAATAAACGGTGCTGGGAAAACTGAGTATTCATATGCAAAAAGATGACATTGGACCTTTCTTTACCACACATGATACACAAAATTCAACTCAAAATGGATCAAAGATTTAAACTTAAAAACTAACACTATAAAACTCTTAGAAGAAAACGTAGGGAGAAAGCTTCATAGCATTGGATTTGGCAATAATGTGTGGCATACGAGACCAAAAGTACAAGTGACAAAAAGAAAAAACAGATAAACTGAACTTCATCAAAATTATAAACGTTTGCACATCAAAGGATTCTGTCAAGGGACTAAAAAGACAACCACAGGTCGGGAAAAATTGTGTGCAAATCATATAGCTGATAAGGGGTTAATATCCAGAATATATAAAGGAATCCTACAACTCAACAACAAAAATAATCCAATTCAAAAGGAGGCAAAGGACTTAGAAAGTTTCTGCATCTTGATTCTATCAATGCCAATATCCTGGTTATGATATTGGACTTTAATATTCAAGCTGCCCCCACTGAGGGAATGTGGGTAAAAGGGGCACAGGGTCCCTCTGGATTATTGTGTACACCAGCATGTGAATCTACTACAATCATTTCAAAATACAAAGTTTAATTTTACACATAACCCAACTCTCGTACTCTTTTGGGTAGAGTACACAAGCACTCTCTGTACGTTTTTTGCAGCTTTTTATTAAAACTAAAATAACTCCAAAGTAAAAGTTAACTTTTTTAAATGTAGGGTTGGAAGAGAGACATTTGATAATATACCAGGTAATTAACTAGAACTGCTTTACTTTGCAGATAAAAATCATGTCAAACTAGGGCAGCGCCTGTGGCTCAAGGAGTAGGGCACTGGCCCCATATACCGGAGGTAGCAGGTTCAAACCTGGCCCCGGCCAAAAAAAAAAAAAAAACCGCAAAAAAAAAAAAAACCATCATGTCAATCTAAGCAATAAAAAATTGGGGACATCAACTCATACATAATTATATTGTGGTGTAAGTCCAAATTCTTTGGGGTTAGATTTGTTTTGGAATTTAGAATCTTCTTTTACTTCACAAAATAAGTAAGATGGATGTGCTGTATACTAACCTCCAGTGGGGTCCAGAGGCAGGATCTTATCATCACTCACATGAACATTCTTTGAGCAGGAAACCTAAGTAGTCACTGCGTGGGGTAAACAAAGGCTACAAACAGCCTCTCAACCTTTCAAGTCAGAGTTTGTCATCCAATATTTTTTTGACACAGAGTCTCACTCTTTTGACCCAGCTAGAATGCCATGCCATTAGCTTAGTTCATGGCAACCTCAAACTCATGGGTTCTAGTGGCCCTCCTCCCAAGTCACTGTGACTACAGCTGCTGGCCACAACGCCCAGCCAATTCGTCTATTTTTTGTAGAGATGGGGTTTTGCTCTTGCTCAGGCTGGTTGTGAACTCCTGAACTCAAGCAATCCTCTTGCCTCTGCCTCCCAGAGTGCTAGGACTACAGGAGGTCCGTCATCCAATAATTTTGCCCAAAACTTTAAGAAAATCTTTTAGTTTTTGAGCTAGTTGGATTTTGAAATCCCAAGGGATTGTAGACTGGATTAATAGGATTCCCAATGAATAAAGCTTTTGATTTTTAATCTGTTAAAGTGTCAAATTTCTAAAAAAAAAACCTCAAAATTTCTCTCCTTTTGTTTTTGTCTTTTTTTTTAGAGACGGAGTCTCACTTTATTATCCTTGGTAGAGTGCTGTGACATCACAGCTCACAGCAACCTCCAACTCCTGGGCTTAGGCGATTCTCTTGCCCCAGCCTCCCAAGTAGCTGGGACTACAGGTGCCCGCCAGAACGCCTGGCTATTTTTTTGTTGCAGTTTGGCTGGGGCCAAGTTTGAACCCTGGGTTATGGGGCCGGCACCCTACTCACTGAGCCACAGGCACTGCACATTTCTCTGTTTCTTTTTTACATTTAAGAGTAGAACACATGACGCAGAGAAAGGACAAGGCAGGGCTTCCAGGATGTTGATAAGGTTTTATTTATTAATCTGAGGACTGTTTAGAGGATGAACATGAATGAGCCATGTGTTTACAATTTATGCATTTTCCTATAAGTATGTTCAATGTTGATGACATATTTTTACAGCAGCAATCACATAATTAAAGTCAAGAAATGATTGACATGGGAAAAAATGTAAGATATATAGCCATGTCTCTGAATTTCACAGCTCCACCATGATGAAGTGACCTGCCCAAGGTCACACAGCAAAGCGGTGGGACAGCAGAGAGCTCAGCTCCTGGTTTGTTATGCAAAAACATGAGATTTCAGTTTCAAACATTTGTCCTAAGATATGTGTTACTAATTAACTGGGAAAACTTGTAATACTATCAGACTGGAATTAATACCCAAACATTTTTTGCTCATTTAGATTTATTTTTTCCCATGAAATTACTGAAATGATGTTTGGATCAGATGTCTCGGTTTAATTTGGTGTAACTGTGCCTCTCTCTAATAACGCATAAAACCATCAATGACCATAAACATGACTTAAGTGTTTTGCCGCATCATCCGACTTAATCATTCAGCTATAAATATATCACGGACAATGTAAATCACATTGATTGGGCTCATCATTAAAAAACATGTTAACCCTCTAGTTAGCTATGACATTTTAACGGAAAGGAAACATGATTCGGGCCCCTTTGATATATATATACTTTTAATATCTTTCTATTCTCAATCATTACCATATGACTCATCTTTTCTTTCTGTTTAATTTACAGTCTTGCCTCTGATAGCCTACAATCTTGCCCTAGGCAGTTGCACTGGGACATTACCAGAAAAGCATTGAGCTGATATGAGCACAACTTAATGATTTCTTCCACTGTAAAACTAAATGATGGAGAAAAATGCATACAAGCAGAAAATCCCAAAAGCCAGGCATCTGTAAAAACCTCGTCCTTGGCTCGGCGCCTGTGGCTCAACAGGCTAAGGCACCAGCCACGTACACCTGAGCTGGCAGGTTGGAGTCCAGCATGTGCCCGCCAAAAAACAATGACGGCTGCAACCAAAAAAACAGGCGCCTGTAGTCCCAGCTACTTGGGAGGCAGAGGCAAGAGACTCGCTTGGGCCCAGGAATTGGAAGTTGCTGTGAGCTGTGATGCCACAGCACTCTATCCAGGGTGACAGCTTGAGGCTCTGTCTCCAAAAAAAAAAAAAAAAACCTCGTCCTTGCAGATAAAATTATAATTTCCATTTCTGAAAAGCAAATTAAAATCAGAGCTTTTTTACTTGGATTCAGCATGTGAACCCTTGACATACAATACTAAATTGTGTGTGTGCACATGTGTGTGTGTAAAGAAGGTCCATACTGGTGGGCACCGTGGCTCATGGCTATAATCCTAGCACTGTGGGAAGCTGAGGCAGGTGTATTGCTTGAGCTCACTCAGCCTGAGCTAAAGTGAGACCCTGTCTTTACTAAAAGTAGAGAAACTAGCCAGGTGTTATGGCAGGCAGCTGTAGTCCCAGCTACTTGGGAGGCTAAGGCAAGAGGATTGCTTGAGCACAAGAGTTTGAGGTTGCTGTGAGCAGTGACACCATGGCACTCTACCCAGGGCAACAGAGTAAGACTGTCTCAAAAAAAAAAAACAAAGAAGAGGAGGAGGAGGAGTTAGAAGAAGGCAGCCTATACTTTCATCAGAATCTCAAAGGAAGTCATGACCTTAAATACAGGAGGGGTGAGGGGAAGAGTCATTGATTACTAGCTCCTATCCAGAAATACAATAAAGTAGGGTCTGGGTGTGCAACCCCTACTTTCTATATATTTAAAGGCAGGAATGGACCTGGTTCCATTTTTCAGATAAATAAACTGAACACATGTGAGATTAAAATACTTGTGAAAGCTCCACAGCTATTCGATGTGGGTGCAAGAAGCTGGAAGTGAGTTTTTAAGCAGAGTCCTGTCCGAGCTCATGCAGGCTTATGTTAAGTAACTGGGAGGATTTAGATGGTCTCTTAAAAGTTCTCCCATCACATCAGCCTGCATCATTGTGATTTTAAAAACAAAATGCTATGGTATATAAAAGCATTACAGAAATGGAAATCCAATTTTCAGTGCTTGGGTTTCAATTCATGTTTTACATAGCATACAAAAGAGGAAATAAAGCCTTGCCCTGATCCTATTAGCTTTATGTTGAGAAGGTTAGCCCCAGCCCACCTCCATATCTTCCTGCCCAAGGCTGCCTCAAATCCAAACTTTATTTTCCATTTTCCTTCCAGCCATACTCTTTCTGACACTAAAACTCCCAATGACGAACTCTGTGCTCTCCCAACCTGAAGTTTGATGTCTTTTCCTGCCCACCCTCCCAGAGGTCTGTCCTCTTCTTATGCACTACTAGGGATGTGCAAACCAAAATAGCAAAGAAAAATACATTCCAGCATCCCTATCTAGGTGTTTAAATGCCAGAGCTATCTTCCAGCTATCCCATGACCATTCTGAACACAGGCACAGCTGCCAATAGAAGAACAAAAAACAAGACAGAAGACAGCTTTGTCACCACTCTCCGAGTCGAAAATAGATCCCCCACCACTCAGAAGGGCACAGGGCTCTTTTCCACTCTTATCTCAGAGGCCTCCAGCAGCTACGTGAGACGCCCAGAGCACTTGATAGAATAAAATGTGCAATCAGCGATATGCTTTTGAAATAACTTCTTTTTGACAGGCCCGCCAAGGACGAGATGACAATGAATCCATAAGGTCATGTGTGAAAGTGCTGAGCGTCCACAGTGACCACAAACTCTGGAAAGGACAGGAGAGGCTCCACAATCCAACAGCTGGTCCAACCGCCTCATTTTACAAATGAGCAAACCCACTCCCCCACTGCCTTCCAGGCTGGCCGGTCTCCTTGTGCTGAAGCTTTTGTGAATACATTCACTTCTCAAGACGTCAGGATCCTCCACAATCATCCGGCCATTTTACCAGAAGACTCTTTACTTGTCCAAATTTAGGGGGGACTTGTCGGCGATTATCTGTGTGGTCCTAAGCTTTAAGAGATCTACATCTGACTCAAGGATGTGACTTTATCACATCCTATCACATCCTAAGGAATCTCATAGATAGTGAAATAAATGAATAGTGACAAAGTCTATGATTCTCTATTGTAAATATTTTTAAGTATTAACATCTTGGCTTTTCATCCAACTCTATGATGGGCAAGACGAACAGTTATGTAGAAATACTATGCCAGGATTTTGGGTGCAATTTCTCACAACTAATGAGAACTTGTCTGAACTTCCACAATGCTTTGGTTCACAAATATAGCACACACTTGTTTGGGGACTAAAGAAAGTAGAAATTAAGTTGCAGTTTATGAGACTTTGAATTCTGTACCAGGACAAATCAGAAGCTCCCTAAATTCTTTTTTTTTTTTTTTTTTTTGGTGGGTTTTGGTTTTTTTTGCTCTAACAATGTCTTGGGAAAATAATAATTCTTATCTGTCAATTTTTTTCTTGACCCTGCAGAAGGACTCTCTCCATGAATTTCTTTATAAGCTGAATGAATCTCCTCATTCTTCCCCCCTGGAAAAAACTAATTAAAAATCCTGCAAACTAAGAAATACAACCCTGTTCTTTGTCGCAGCAGTCTTTGATTTTTCTCTCTTCCTTCTGTCACCATTGACCAAACAGCCCTAAGTTTCTGAAATCATCAAAAGAGCCAACAAAAATACCAGAGCCATCCTTGCCAACTATTCGCCTAATCTTCTGTATCATTACTATGGGAATAATTTTAATCATGGGGAGAAATTTCTATAAGGAACTCAAACAATTCAGCAAGAGAAAAAACATAACCCCATTAAAAAGTGGGCAAATGAGGCCAGGTGTGCTAGGTCGCACCTGTAATCCTAACACCTGGGAGGCCCTGGTGGGTGGATTGCTTGAGTTTGAGACCAGAAAGAGACCCCATCTCTATGAAAAATTGAAGAAAAAAAAAACTAGCCTGGCATCATGGTGTGTACCTGTAGTCCCAGCTACTCAGGAGGCTGATGTAAGAGGATTGCTTGAGCCCGAGTTTGATGTTGCTATAACCTATAACACCATGGCACTTCACCAAACACAACAGAGTGAGATTCTGTCTCAAAAAAAAAAAACATTAGGCAAATGACATGAACTTGTATATTTTCAAAAGAAGATATACAAGTGGCCAATATACATATGAGAAAATGCTCAAAATCACTAATCATCATGGAAATACAAATCAAAATGATAACACGATGCCATCTTACTCTAATTAGAATAACTATGATTAAAAGTTAAATAATAGATGTTACCCCAGATAACAATGTATACACTGTCAATGGGAAATGTAAATTAGTACAATCTCTGTGGAGCTTAGACTGGAGATTTCTCAAAGAACCAAAAGTAGATCGACATTTGATCTTGTAATCCCTCTTCTGGGTATCTACTCAAAAGAAAAGAAATCATTACACCAAAAAGACAGCTGGGGCAGGACCCAGCTCAGTGGGTAGGGTGCCGGCCATATACGCGCAGGCTGGCGGGTTCAAACCCAGCCCAGGCCAGCTAAACAACAATGACAACTGCAACAAAAATATAGCTGGGCATTGTGGTGGGCACTAGTCCCAGCTACTTGAGAATCTGAGGCAAGAGAATCATTTCAGCCCAAGAGTTTGAGTTTGCTGTGAGCTGTGATGCCACAGTACTCTACTGATTGCGATACAGTGAGACTCTGTCTCAAAAAAAAAAAAAAAAAAAGAAACCTGCTTGTGTTATGTTTATTACAGCCCAACTGACAATCACAAAGGTATGGAATAAAACTAGGTGCCCATCAACCAAGGAGTGGATGAAGAAAATGTGGGTCTGTGGATCATTACAAAAGTTTTAAGATACACAAAAATCAAGAAATGTAAATCCACACAGACAGAAACAAACAAAGCCCACCCAACAACACCAATAAGCTGAGCAAGTCGACACTCACATGGGTGAAGCAGAACGGATGCTGTCAACCATGTTTCCTGGGAGTGAAATAATGGACCATAACACGGTCTTTCTCAAAACTACTGAAATACTACTCAGTGATTTAAAAAAATGAAATAATACCTTCGGTAGCAACTTGGATGGAACTGGAGGCCGTTATCCTAAGTGAAGTCAGTCAGGAACAGAAAAATAAATTCCTCATGTTTTCACTTATAAGTGGCTACACAAGAGCACATAGAGGACTACACCGGGCATTGGAAACTAAAAAGGCCAGAGGGTGGGAGGGGTAAGGGAAGGAAAATCAGTGGAGTACAACATACACTAGTTGGGTGATGGGTGCGCTAAAAGCCCAGACTTCACCACTATACAATATTTATGGAACAGAATTCAACTTGGACCCCATTTTTTAATTAATACATTAATTGTTTGAAGTCAAGATAGAACAAAAGGAAGGGGGTGATAGTTGACAACCACTACAAAAATTGATATCATGATAAACGTAAAAGAAATACTTGATTCCATACTGATCACATAATTGATAAACGGGAGAAAAGGAACAGCTCTTCCTTACCAAAGAATTCCAATTAATACATGTAAAATGGACGCATGAAATACAAATCACCAGTAGAACATGGCAGCAATTGTTGCAGGCAAGCTCCATCAAATACTAAAATTAGCAGGTAAAAGTTTGAGGCGAAATAGGATATTTGCATAATCCTATAGCCTCTCTCCCAAAATATTCTTCATTACAAAAGAAAGATAGCAACTTTTTTACTTTGCAATTAACACCATCTTAACCAAGTGACTAAGTGATACATTGAGAGGGCACATCCCTTCTGTGGGATCCTTATTTTTAAAAATGCATAACCTCAATCTAATCACAGGGGCACCTCAGGCAAGCATAAATCCTGAAGATCTTTTACAACAGAGGTTGAGAAAGTTCAGCCCAAGGACCAAATCTGAACCTCTGGTCCATTGCCATATCGGAACACAGCCTCGCTCATCTATTTCATATGGCCTGAGGCTGCTTTGGTGCTATAACAGTTGTGCTGAGTAGTTGCAACAGAGACCATATGGCCTACAAAGCTGAAAATATTTACTATCTTGCCCTTGATAGAAAAAGTTGGCCGATCCTAGTTCTACAAAAATAACTAACAGTACTCTTCAAAAGTGTCAAGGTCATGAATGACAAGGAAAGACAGAGGTATCGTCACACACTGGAGGGGACTGTGAAGACATGGCAACTAATACCAGGGGGGATCCTGGATTGTATCCTGAAATAGAAAAAAAGACACTAATAGGGGAAAAAACATGCTGAAATCTGAAAAAAAAATCACCAATTCAGTTACTAGTATTATACCAATATTCTTTTCTTGATTTTGATAAATGTATCGTGATTAGGCAAGATGTTAACAGCAGGAGAAGCTAGGAGAAAAGCATACAGGAATGCTCTGGACTATACTATTTTTGCCAATTTCCTATAAGTCCAAAATGATTTAAAAATAAGTTAAAAAATAATTATGATGAACTCCTCAGCCTGACCTGAGACTGAGGAGAGCAGCACCAGCTGCCACCTCTAGACCAGCCTCAGCCTTCAAAGTTTGTCTTTATGGGGCTTAACAGCAACTGTAAAAATAATCCAAGTGTCACCAACGCTTCAAGCCAGTGGGCTGAAGGCAGACAGGATTACAGAGAGCAATCCTGGCTTCACGCAGTACTGCCTTTACAAACAGATTGCAGCGTGGGGCCCCCTGACCTTAAACGCAGAGTACTAAACAAGAGAGTGAACGCAGACATGTAAATCTCTCCCGTGCCATCTCGGGAAGGCGAAACCAATCCTGAAGGACAGGCAGATGTAAAGAAAACCTTCTGGGTTCGGGAAGTTTGGTCTCAGAGGAGCCGTGCTCTGACAGCAGAGGGAGACACTGTGTCCCTGCAATTCAGGGCCACTTCTGCCCCAGCTTCTCCAGAAGCCCAGGGAGTGAAACGCTTTCAGCACACCTGTACCTTCCTCATTTGCTCAAGGACTGTCCCCCCGCGATCAGTGAGGGAGGTGAGAAAAGCAGGAGCCCTAATTTCTCTCCCCTTCTGCAACTGCTTCCCTCCCAGAAAGAAGCGGGCTGCATAGACCCAAGATTTTTCATGAATTATAAAAATCAATTCACAAACAAATTGTGTGAATTACAACAAATATCGCCTGACCAGGGAGAGACAGACTTGAAGAAATAAGTGGAAAGCGGAGAGAAGTAAGGGAAATGGGGGGAGAGGGGCACACACAGCAGGCCAGGAAGGAAGGGTGTGGGCGCAGCTGCGGAGAGAGCCGCCTCGGTGGGCCAAGCTGGGAAGGTCCCCTGCAAGGAGGGTCGGCGCCTCCTCCCGACCCCCCACCCCACCGGCCCTCAGGCGACACGCAGGTGTGCCGGTGCGGGTTAGCTGTGTGTCAGTCCCAAATCCCCTTGGTAAATCTTGGCTCACAGCTGAACATGCGACCAGCAGGCTGAGGCCATTCATCACAGCCAGCCCAGGACAGCAATTCAACAGAGGCGACTTGCAGAGGGACCTCCTACCACCTTTGAGAGAACTGAAATCCCGAGTTGGGGGACCCCAGGCAGTAGCTGGTGCCATTTGGAGGAGGAAGAAGCGTTTTATGAATGACCCATTTGGACAGAAAAACAGCCCTTCGGGCCTTCCCCTTTCAGCGCCATCCTCCCCCCTCTGGACATTCCTTCAGCCCCATCTGCTCAAAAGGAGGCAACACACCCACGTCACAAACCCACCACCCACACACGGACTTCCGCCCTCACCGAGGACATTCCAGTGATTTTGCCAAACTAATTGCTCTTCCCCAGCAGCCTGTGTGACAACAGGTGCCACCACTCCCAGTTTCTGGATTTCACTGTTTAAAAATATTTAGGCTAAGAATAAATTCATTTAAAAACACTGCTGTCCTACTGTGTTCTTCTCTAGAAATTTCAGAAGAGATTAGAAGGAGCAGCATCAGTCCAGAAACGGAACTGAGAGTGAGGTGCCTCTGGCACGAGACAGCATGACTGAATGACAATCACCAAATGAATGACGATGATGCTGCGGCCATCTGCACGCTGGGCCTTTCTAACTGGCTGGGAGGTCTGTCAGGGCTGCAGGAAGACAGACCTGCCTTCCAGCCCTCAGCCAAGCCCTCACTGAGAAAACGACCAAGCTGTGGATGGGCAGAACTGCACTCTCACCTGCCCAGCCTTTTGGGGAGGACCCGAGTGCTCACAAAGCATTTCCATTTCATCACATTTGATTTTCAAAATAGCCCTGTGAAGCAGGCACCCTAGGAAGGAAACCACGAACCATGGGGTTATGCCAAGTGCCTGACTGAAGAACTCTAATAACAGAACCATAATCATCATCATTAAGAAGAAACAAGACAATGAAAATTCATCGGGCACTTAGTATGTGGCCAGTACTATGCTGATAACTTTACCTGGTCTTCATTCTCGCCCCAGCCTTGAGAGGAAGAGAGGAGTATTTGTAAATGAGAAACAGAGGCTCCATGGCATAGATTCAAAGTGGGGCTCAGCGAGTAGGGCGCCGGCCCCATATGCCGAGGGTGATGGGTTCAAACCCGGCCCCGGCCAAACTGCATCAAAAAATAGCTGGGCATTGTGGCAGGTGCCTGTAGTCCCAGCTACTCGGGAGGCTGAGGCAAGAGAATCACCTAAGCCCAGAAGCTGGAGGTTGCTGTGAGCTATGACTGCACTGCACTCTACCAAGCGTGACAAAGTGAGACTCTGTCTCTACAAAAAGAACTGAGGATCAAAGAGGCCCAGCCCTCTGCTTATGTCCACGTGGCTACTTAGCAGAGTATCCTGGATTTGAACCCAGAAGCTGCATGCTAAACCACTACAGAGACTCCTTGTCTAAATGTGGGTTGCGGCTAAGTGTGGGCAATGGGCTGTGGACGGGAGGACCCCACAGCCTGGGACATGCTCAGGGAGCAACCCCCAACCACTTCTCCTCCTTTACCAACATTCTTTTCACCTGCCAGAAGTCACGTAGCCCATGCATACTTTCCTTGTTATTGGCAAGCACAGTTTTTCCTCTTTAAGGATGATCGCTACCCCAAGTGTTAAGATTTATGCAACCTCGTTAAGATACTGTATAAATAAAGTTGTTTCCACGGCTCAGGTGCTGGCTGCAGCCATCAACTGTGTCAGTCCTCCCAAGACCAGCCTATCTCTCATCTCCAGTCTTTGTCTAGGTCTTTCTTGGCTTTATTTCTTCATTTCCCACCATTTGCACCATCTCCCTTTGTGCCGGGTCATGAGAACTGAGCACGAACACATTTGTGCTCCAGGCCTGAGGAAAAACAAACCAAGTCACTGCAGGAGTCTGGTCTTGCTGAGCTCAGAACTTGCAGACTCCTGGACAAGCACTCCTATTGCATGACACTATGTGAAAAGATCCCATCTTCACTGGGTATGAAGTGAATCTACTCCAAACATTCTCTTACAGCCCACTGCTTCTGAAGTAAAATTTGGACCTAGATATACCCTTTTAGGTCATCAAGCTCAATCTCCTCATATTCCAGACATGGGCACCAAGTCTCCAAGTCTCAAAGAAGCCAAGCTCATTGAGTAGGAAAGTTGGTGGCAGGATGGACAGTAGATCCCACACCCCTGGTCCTCTCACTCAAGGGTGATTTCCAGACTAAACTGCATCTTACCAGAAATTAACAATGAGGGAGAAGGTACATAATCAGATGCTTTCCACGGTGGCCTCAACTCAGGAGGTCCCTTCAAGGACACTGTTTTAAACAAAGTGAGCCAAGTTACAAGATCATTGTCTCCGCATGCTACAGGCTCAAATGTGTCTTAAAACAGAATTCCATTTAGTAACACCCTCATAGCCAGTTAGTGGGAAATTAATGCATTAAATGGCTTGACATCCAGCTATTTTTTGCACAATTTTTGTTAATCTTTGCTCTTTAGTTACGTTTTTACAGTATGTGTTGTGCGAATAAACTTTTTTTTTTTTTTTTTTTTGCAGTTTCTGGCCGGGGCTGGGTTTGAACCCACAACCTCCAGCATATGGGGCCAGTGCCCTACTCCTTTGAACCACAGGCGCTGCCCTGAATAAACTTTTGAGTATTCCCATAATTCTATTTTCCCACTTTGTCTACAAGAAAGACAAGGTTGAAAGAAATCCTTTTTTCCCCTTGGTATTATTTAATCTCGATTTTATGCTGCTATATATCTGAATGTTTGGGGTTTTTTTTTGAATTTGGCTTTCAATAGTCTTAGTTTGAAGTTTTGTTTTTTTTCTTTCTTTTATTCCTTTAGCGATTCTCGTGCCCTCAGCCTTCCAAGTAGGTGGGACTACAGGTGCCCGCCACAATGCCCGGCTTTTTTTTGGTAGAGATGGGGGCTCACTCTGGCTCAGTCTGGTCTCGAACCTCTGAGCTCAGGCAATCCACCGGCCTCATCTCCCAGAGCACTAGGATTACAACGTGAGCCACCACGCCCGGCCTGAATGTTTTTTTGATTGATGTTTGATTTCCTCACTAGGTAGTGAGCTCCACCCCTAATGATCCCACTGTTCTGTTCATCATTCAGCACCTAGGATAGCACCTAGTGCATAGTAGGCCTTCTGTAAACACTTGAATGAATTAGGAATGAAGTGCACCACGGGTTAGGCTGGGAAGCAGCAAGCACAGAGTATGTGAACTCCCTTTGTTTCAAGTAAGACAATTCAGAGAACATCAAACTGATACCATTATCTTTGGACAAACATCCATTACATGAAAACAAGCAACAGGAGATGCATGCCCATTGAAGCCAACAACTATTAAAGAATGCCTGTTTTAAAAATGCACTTACTGGAAAATTTGAAAAATTGAGCAATGGGTAAACCTCCAGTTTCTTCCAAGATACCACGTAGCTCCAAAGAGGTCTGTGCCATAGTTTGAATATTTGTACTCTACAAAACTAATGTTGAAATTCAATCAACAATGCAGCAGTATTGAGAGGCAGGGGCTTTAAGAGGTGATTGGAAATTTGGAGCAGTGGCTCATGCCTGCAATCCTAGCACTCTGGGAGGCTAAGGCACATGGATTGCTTCAGCTCAGGAGCTTGAGATCATCCTGAGCTAGAGCAAGACCCTATCTCTAAAAATAGCCGGCATCATGGCAGGCAGCGATAGTCCCAGCTACTTGGGAGGCTGAGGCAAGAGGATCTCTTGAGCCCAGGAGTTTGAGGTTGCTGTGAGCTATGGTACCACGGCCCTCTACCCAGGGTATCAAAGTGTGACTCTGTCTCACAAAAAAAGAGGTGATTGGGTCATGAGGGCTCTGCCCTAATAAACAGGTTAGTCCAATCATGGATTAATGAATTAATGGTTCATGGAATAATGGAAGGGTAGGATAAGAAGAGGAAGAGAGGCCTGTGCTATCGTGCTTAGCCCTCTCCCTTTCAATGCCCTGTACTACCTCAGGGTCCTGTAGCAATTCTCCACCAGCAAGAAGGCCCTCACCAGATGTGGCCTCTTGACCTTGACCTTCTCAGCTCCTAGAACTGCGATAAACAAATTTTGTTTCTTTAACAATTATCCGGATTTAGATATTTTGTTATAAACAACAGAAAACAGACTAGACAGTCTGCGAGTATCAATCTAATTCTAGCCTTATTTGAAAAGTTAAACATTCTGCACTAATAAAATTTTTACATTTGCAAACAAACTACATATTTGGTAATTTTTACTTTTATTTATAGCCTCTTGTATCTCCAAATTTTAATACCAATATTGAATCAGGAGCAAAAAAATAACATTTGGTGGTTTCAAAGAAGCTAAGTTTGATTATATCAAGGATGCACATCACAGGGACAAGAATAAGTTTGTCACAACCAAGGAGATAGGAAATTTTAAAAGGGCAAGAAATTTTTCTTCTTTTATGCACTTTTACTGAAGATTTTGAAATTCTTGGATGAAATAATGTAAAAAAAAATTCCACAACCACAAAATGTCATACAAAGAAAAACTACCCTGTTAACAGTTTGATATGTGCAAAAACTTGAGTGTTGAACCACTAAGAACCGCTAAGTGCTGTTGCTCCACCAATTCTGGGCATGATATTTCCGATTAGCTTTACACCTTAGGGCACAGTTTTTCTTCCCCTATTTTTTTTTTTTTTTGTGGTTTTTGGCCGAGGCTGGGTTTGAACCTGCCACCTCCGGCATATGGGGCCAGTGCCCTACTCCTTTGAGCCATAGGCACTACCCTCTTCCACTATTTTTGTATGGTTTGTTTAATGTCTCTGTCTTGATTATAACTATTTTATGCATTATTTAACTTTTGGACAATTAAAGATACCACTTTCAAATGTCTATTTTTCTCTCTGTGAGATAGAAGACATTTATCTGTGGTCAGAACCATCAGGAAGTGGGACCCAGCAGAGTAAGGACAAAAATAATTTCAGTAGACACCAATTTCAGCCCCTGGAATGCACAATTGGCACCAGATCCTGTGCCAAATTTCAGTACAATGGCAGTGACCTGGATTCACCCTCTGAGTTTTGAAAGACAAAAGGAAATGCAGTCAGTTATTGGAGCAATGCAGAACCACATCCGGAACTTATAGTCCATTCCTGGGATGCTCCAGAAGAAGGGGGTCCAGCACCCACTATCTGTGTTGGCTAATTATCATTGCATGTATTTACCAAAAAATCTACCCAACTCATGTCTGACCCTCATCCCTTCTCATTCTCAGAGGCCCCATTATAACCATATATGTGTGTATATATATATGTATATATATATATATCTGAAAGATACACCAGTAAGCCCATAGCTACTATCATTTTCTGCCTGTTTACCTCCTCCTGGGTATTCTGTTAAGATGATCATATATATATATATATCATTTAATCCTCCCCGAAACCTGAGGTCAGTATTATTATCCTTCTTTCATAAACAAGCAAATTAAGTAAGACTCAGAGAATTAACTTCCAAACTCACAGCTAGTAAGTAACTTTCTGGCCATCAGAATTCAGCACAAATCTTATTCCCCACAATAGTCTCTCTTCTCCTTTATTCTACCATGTTCTCATCTAGGTATGACTTCTGTAAAGTCACTTCCACCTACCAACATTTGCTCACTCCTTCATGGCTCCTCAAAAGCCCACCTCCTCGATGATGCATTTCTCAAAATACTGAAGCCCCATTGGTCTTCTCCTCTACATAATTTGCATCCTGAAATGTTGGCACTTAGAGCAACACCAGAAATCAGCAATGCACTTTGAATATAGAATTGTATCCTGTCTTGAAACATTTACTAGATATTTCAGATCTGTCTGCCTTATCCCCATGATTGCTTACAAGCTCCTTGAGGACAGCATGTGAGATACTTCTATATCCTCCACAGGCATGGCACAGAGCTAGTGCACACACACACAAAATAGGCGTACCTTCTGGTGGGCAAATCCTAAAGCGATTGGTTAACATTGTTTTAAATTCTAAGAGTAGAAAATGAAATCACAGAGACTAAAGAATGTAGTCCATCAATGGCGTCAAAAATACCAGCCCCTGTATTTGATCTGAAAGACTTAAGCAGTGATCAGTCTTAATACCTGCACTGATTACCAGCTTGTTAATATGCAGGCTTCCTAATGCAATTAAAACTATTTGGATTAAACAGATTCAGCACCATTAATCCAGTGAGCTTCAAAATGATCCAAAAGACTTAGAAGACATTACTGAGCTCATGTGGTCAAGACAAAAATGGCCCACTATAGGTTCTCCCATTCAAGTCTGATCGTCCTCTGGAAATGGGTTGGGAATGTTGGAGTCCTCCTTTAGCCTTAAAGTAGTGTGACAAAAACAGCAGCGTTGGTTTCAAGAGTTCACTGCGGTAAGAAATGGCCCAGGAATAAGAGAGTCAGGTGCAGAATATATGAACCAGTGACATGGGTACAGATGTTCTAACAGAGTTTACATAAGCACTGACCATAACATAAGAATTGACCGTAACTCAAAAGTAGCACCCATCCTACACAGTTCAGTTTTTATTAAAGCCCCACCCTTCCTTCCAGCATGTTTTCAGGCTGAATGGCTATGAATGGCTATAAATGGCTTCTGCATTTCTTCCCACCCACCTGATCCACAAAGGGACTGAAATAATCCTTGAAGAGAGACCTGTCTCTCTCCAGGCAGCAAGTCGGACCACAGTTGCCATATAAAACTGTAAGGGGGGGCGGTGCCTGTGGCTCAAAGGAGTAGGGCGCTGGCCCCATATGCCATAGGTGGTGGGTTCAAACCCAGCCCTGGCCAAAAACTGCAAAAAATAAAACTGCAGGGGACTGAGCAGCACCTGTGGCTCAAAAGAGTAGGGCGCTGGCCCCCAAATGCCAGAGGTAGTGGGTTCAGCCCCAGCCCCAGCCAAAAACTGCAAAAAAATAAAAATAAAAATAAATAACTGCAGGGGGCTCAGAATAATCTTGCCTCTGGACCTTGCCCCAGAAAGAGGCACACTCAGACTGCCAAGGGAAAGGCCCCTGTCAGTAGACTCATTTCTTCAAAATGTTTAGGAAGCCAAACCCCAAAAGGTGTCCCACCCATGGAAAATGATATTCCATTTTTATATAAGTCCAGGTTACTATACCATGACCATTTTGACAGCTCTCTGCTTTAAACACACTAATCCAGCACAGCCTCCAGAACCACTTTAATCGCTGAAGCACAACTAAACCTCCTTCCTCCAGTTGCAATACAGGCCAGTGTTCTCAAAATGTAGAGTTGGAAATAAACAGTTCACAGAGTGTAGTTCTAGGTTTCACATCGCACAGACTTCAGCAGCCCCCTCTTCGCCTCTGCTCACCTGCAGCCTTGACAACAACAGCTTACAAGGATGTTTTATCATATCCAGTGCTGAAACACACACTTCAGCACTGACAGCAGAAGTGAAAATGTGCACAAACCCTCTGGAAAACCATTGAAAAACATACCTACCCTCTGATCTACAGTATTGGAACTAGAACCCAGTATGGAGAAAGTTTTAGGCAGAAAGATGTTTACCACAAAACTTTAAAAGGAAAAGAAAAATACCTAAATATCCTGTAATTGAATGGCTGTATTTATGTACATAAGAATATGATGGACCTACGGTGCAGTGATGGCTCACACCTGTAATCCCAGCACTCTGGGAGGCTGAAGCAGGATGATTACTTGAGCTCAGGAGTTGGAGACCAGCCTGAGCTAGAGTTAGAAGCCTGTCTCTAAAAAAAAAAAAGTAGCCAGGCGTCGTGGCTCATCCAGTAGGGCGCCAGCCCCATGTACCGAAGGTGGCAGGTTCAAACCCAGCCTCCGCGGAACTGCAAAACAGAAAGATAGCCGGGCATTGTGGTAGGCGCCTGTAGTCCCAGGTACTCAGGAGGCTGAGGCAAGAGAATCGCCTAAGCCCAGGAGTTGGAGGTTGCTGTGAGCTGTGTGATGCCACCGCACTCTACCGAGGGCGATAAAGTGAGACTCTGTCTCTCCAAAAAATAAAAAAAAAATAAAAAAAAAAATAGCCAGGCGTTGGGGGGGGCGCCTGTAGTCCCAGCTACCTGAGAGGCTGAGGCGAGAGGATCTCTTGAGCCTAAGAGTTTGAGGTTGCTGTGAGCTGCGATGCCATAGGGCTCTACTGAGAGTGACTGAGTCTAAAAAAGAAAGAAAGGGGGAAAAAGGATATTATGCAGCCAATACATATGTTTATAAAATGTTGGAGGGAGCAAAGCAAAATTGAGCCTTACAATACAATTAAAGTTGGGAAGAGGGGAAGGAAAAAAAGAATTTATATATGGGGGAAAAAAAGGAACAATTCCAAACAGCAGTCGATTTCGGAAAGTGGACCCTTGAGAGTCCCCCCGCTACCCGCTTTCTGATGTCCCTTAGTAAGCTCGTGTTAAGACTTTGAGAAACTGGTAAGATGCAGGTCCCACGGTACAGCTCAGCACGCTGGGGACAGTGGTGCTGCAAAAGAAAGTCGCTTTCCCAGCGCAGAGAAAAGACCATCTCCCCGGTGGCGGCTGTGACACCCTTTTCCATCCTCCCTCCCTGCCCCAGGCCTGTCAGCGCACCAATCTGGGGACGGAAGCCTGGCAGGGAACATCTCCGGGGGGCGCTGTTGAACCGGGGGGATCCGCACCCTCGTCCTGACAACCCGGGAGGACGGTCCGCGCTGCGCACCCACCCGGCGACTTTCGCCCCAGGACCCCGACAGCACCGCGGGTCCGAGACGCGGTGTGCGCGCAGCAGGGACGCGGGGTCCAGGAGCGAGTGACCCTCGGCGTGCGGAGCTTCCCCTTCGACTGGTTCGCTGAGGCCTCTCAGGCTTCTAAATTTGTAAACACACCTGGGGATTGAATTATTTGGAGAGAGCCTTGGAAACAAACAGGATCACGGAGGGGAAAGCTGACGGGGCCAAAGTGGTAACAGGCGCCGCCTCTCCAGTCCCCGGGCAGGGCCGCCAGGGGCCGCCCGCAGTCTCGCCGCCACCGCCGCTCGCGGGGTCCCGGGCGTCGCTATTTCTCTGGGAGACCCAGCTCGGCGGACTTGACTCTCTAAAAGCCCCGGTGGAAGCCACGGCACACGTCAGAGCCGGGATTCCTGGAGAACAGCCATGGCGCAAGAGAGGAAGAAGAGTCCCTAACGCAGACCCCCAAATACCCTGTGTTTTGGTCACCGGTGAGAATCAGAAATTCTTCAGAGCTGAGTAGCTGTCACCCTCGGCCCCTGGAGTCTCAGCTAACAATCTGAACCCCCGGACCGCTCTAAGTTTAGGGATACAAGGCTCTCTTTTTAAAAAGCCCACCTGAAAATTCCTAAATAACACATATATTTTCCACACCATTGTGTGGTGTTATTACGTGTATTCACCAGGTATGTTATATAATGAATAATCACATAATTATTAAATGAAATACAGTTAATAAACGTGTAAATATATATGTACACATATATACGTAACAAAGTGTCATTTTATTTACAGTAACTTAGCATTCTAAAAACTCTCAAACTAGAGAAATGCATTTGGTCACTAAGCACACACTGGCTAATATTTGGGTAGGTACTGTTCTGGCATCCATACATCAATTCATTCCTAACATTAACTCTGTGAGGAAGGTATGATGGTCACCCCCATTTTACAGATGCAGTAACTGAGGTGCAGGGAGGTCAACTTGCCCAGCCTCCCACAGCTGGTGGCAAGTGGTGAGCTGTGATTCAAACCCCCAGCAAAGTGATGCCAGAGACCACTAAGTTATTATGAAGCTAACAACTTCCTATGTTACTTCTGACGTTTTATTTTTTTTATTATTATTATTTATTTTTTTTTGTAGAGACAGAGTCTCACTTTATCACCCTCAGTAGAGTGCCATGGCGTTACACAGCTCACAGGAAACTCCAACTCCTGGGCTTAGGTGATTCCCTTGCCTCAGCCTCCCAAGTAGCTGGGACTACAGGCACCCACCACAACACCTGGTTATTTTTCTGTTTTGCAGGTCGGCCGAGACCTGGTTTGAACCTGCCACCTTCAGTGTGTGGGGCCGGTGCCCTACTCAATAAGCCACAGGCACTGCCAAAAATGAAACATTCTTTTTTTTTTTTTTTTTTTTTGGTCAGGGCTGGGTTTGAACCCGCTACCTTCAGCATATGGGACTAGCATCCTACTCCTTTGAGCCACAAGTGCCACCCACTCCTGCTGTTTTAGACTGGTGCAACAATAATTATATCACTGTGTGGTGTTATTATTCACAAGATATGTTATATAATGAATAATTACACTAGATATATAATCATATAATGCTCTATAAATTAACATTCTAAAAGATCTATTTTTCAAAAAATGATTAAACAGGTGCTTGCTTTTGCAGCCCATATGCAAAAAAAATGATTAAATGTATTTCTTGGAAATATAGCTAATAAACATGTAAATTGTATATACAAGTTCTGAAAATTAAGTTCACAAACTTGGCAGCACTGTACAAACAACTGAGTAAGGTTCATAACCTTGGTATATCAGTGTCTCATAGCTGTGTTCCTGCTGATGTGTGACAGTACCTTGCTGAGTGGTGTTGTTATTGTTGTTGCATGTTTTTTTTTTTATTTCGGGTTAACATGAGGGTCAAACAACCATGTCACAATATTTGAATTTGTTAGCTAGATAAAGTCCCTCTTGTAGTGTATCCCACACCCAAAAGGTGTGCCATATACCCCTACATTGTGCCCATTAAGTGAGAGCTCTCCAAACCTCCCCTCCCCTCTGTCTCTCCCTCATTCCCCCTTTTCCCCCAACTCAAACTGAAATGAGTTTTTCTCCTCTAGGAGGTTGTTATGTGTTTTTGTTGCCATTGTAAGAATGTCAAAGATTGAATTAGAGCAGCGAACAAACATTAAATTTCTTGTAAAAGTTGGCAGTGGTAATAATGAAATCAGAGACATGTTAGTCCAAGTTCATAGGCACAATGCCATGAAAAAAATGGCAGTGTATAAAATTAGAGTAAAAGTTTTTCATAGTGGCCCTGATGAAGAGATGTCAGGGCAGCCAGTAACAAGCAGAACTGATGAAAACATTGAAAAATTCATCTAATTGTGCATCAAAATTGTCAGCTAACTACAAGAAGCATAGCAAACCAAGTATAAATTGATAAAAGAACAGTTAAGAAAATACTAACTGCGTTATCACAGTACATCACAAGTGATGAAACATATGTGTACCAATATGACCCTGAAACAAACCATCAACATGCATTATATAAGTCAGCCAATTCTCCATGACCAAAAAAGTTCCATCAGTCCAAAGCAAGAGTCAAAATGACATTGCTAACCTTTTTCGATATCAGAGGAACTGTTCATTATGAATTTATACCAACTGGACCAACAGTTAACAAGTTCACTATTTGGAAGCACTGAAAAGGCTGTGGGAAAAAGTTAGAGAACATGACCTTAGCTTTTCATCAGCGACTCATGGTTCTTGCATCACAACAATGTACCATCTCACACAGCACTATCTGTGAGGTAGTTTTTGTTATTGTTGTTGCGTATTTTTTTTAATGTATTAAAACACTCTTCCCACTCACCTGATCTGGCCCCCAGTGACTTTTTCTTTACTCAAAGATAAAAGAAATTTTGAAAAGATGACATTCAGGACATCAAGGATAGTATGACAACAGCACTAATAACCTTTCCTGAAACGGTTCCAAAATTGGAACTCTGAAGGGTGGACAAGGCAGTGGCGTTGGTGTATAGCTTTCCAAGGAGAGTACTTCAAAGGAGATGGTAGTAATATTCAGCAATGAGGTATGTAGCACTTTTCCTAGGATGAGTTTGAGAACTTAATTGTCAGACCTCGTATATGCACATATATACATAAAGCAATATGGCCAATATCAAGAGCTATTAAAAATACCCTTGACCTAGTAATTCCATTACTGGGAAATATTCCGAACTACACACATGAAGGCATGGAGTTATATATTACCATAGTATTGATAAGAGTGAAAAAATGGAGCCATTAATTGTCCGTTGGAAGGTGAAGAGCCAGATAAATTTCCATAGGTCAGTTCAGTCAGGACTGCAGAGAAGTGTGCCCATCTTCACAGTTTTCCAGTGACCCCAAAGATGCTCTCCATCCCCAGCTTCTGTCCCTTGATTAAAGACAGACCTGGGAGTCCCACTGGCCATGGAAGAGATGGTCTTACCTCCTGGTCTAGAAAAGTGACTTTCTTTTGGAGCACCAGTGCCCCCAGCATGCTGAGTTGTATCATGGATTTATACTTTATCAATGATCAAACAGTCATGAAAAATTAAGCTATGGAGCGTCGCCTGTGGCTCAAAGCAGTAGGGCACAGGCCCCATATGCCAGAGGTGGCGGGTTCAAACCCAGCCTTGGCCAGAAACTGCAAAAAAAAAAAAAACAAAATTAAGCTATGAAGATCATGCTACTGCAAGAAAGATACCTTTACAACATAATGATAAGCAGGAAAAATGGAATGTAAAATTCTGTGTTATTTTTAAATATGTGTATATGACCAAAATAAAAAGGAATGAGCACAAAACAGGCAAATAATTGAATCTGTCAGAGATTATGGCTAATATTTATTCTTTCAAAGATTTTTCTTTATGTTGTTATAAAATATGGAGAAAGAGAAGTACCATATTTTGCTATGTATAATGTTCACTTTGAGGTAAAAATAAAGATCCACCTTATATGTGGATAGTACTAATTCTTTATCTATATAAATGTTTGTAATTCTTTTATTGTTTATGTGTTAAAGGTATATGCAAAATAATACTCTGGAATACAATAATTGGTTTTGTTGAACTTACAACAAACTGACAATGAAAGCATTTTTGGCCAATGAAGAGTGATACACTTCCCTTCATACATTTTAGGTGGAAGATAGCAATCTAGCGAAAATTTTTACAAAAATTATTGGAAAATCCTTTGGAAAATGTCAGAACAGTTTCATACACTGCAAGCTTTTAGATAAGTTATTAAATATGCCAAAAATCATGGCAACAGAGATGTTGAGAGACACTGGAGACCTCCGCCCACAGACAGTGTCATCAGATTGTGGAAGCAACGGGAAGAAAAGCTTCTTCCGATGTCCAGACACACAGAGGCAAAGCAGGGGAAGGCCCGAAAGTGGCGGCAGGTGGAACAGGAGGTGAAGACCTGGATTCTGGAGCAGCGTCAAACTGGGATCTTTGTTTCCACCAACATGATGCAAAAACAGAGCAAAAGGATTGTGTGAGAAAAAACATCGATGATTTCTCAGAGACACCTAAATGGCACTTTATCCTTATGAAGAGAGAAAGTTTGAGCATAAGGACAAGAAGAAAACTTGTCCCCAAACTTCTCGCAGCCTCTGAGAATCAAGCTTTGGGATTTCATTCTTATGTTATCAGTCTTTGAAAGACTTACAACTTTGAGCTGTCCCAAATCATCAATATGGATGAGGTCCCACACATTTAATGTGCTATCCAATAGAACTGCGGACATCAAAGGCTGTGGCCGTTAAAACTTGTGAACACAAGAAAACACATTTCACTGTTGTTCTAGCCTGTTATACAGATGGGACGAAGGTTCCACCTATGATCGTCTTTTAAAGAAAAAGTTTTCAAAAGAAAAGATTCCAAGAGGAATTATTGTGCACGTGCTTGAAAAAGGGTAGAAGAATGAACAGGAGATGAAGGGTGACATAGTGAAACTCTGTCTCAAGAAAAAGAAAAAAGTTTGGTTTAACAAAGTCTGTTCGCAAAGGCTCAAAGGATTACTTAAAAAACCACCTTTGCTTATTTTTGATCACATCAAAGCCCTTGTTACACAAGATGCAAAAACAATCATGGCAGACTCGAAGACTCAATTTGCTGTGATAACTGGGGGCGAAGCAGCCAACCGCATCCTCTTGATTTGTCAGTAAGCAAGTCCTCTAAGGCCATAATGAAGAAAGAATGGATATTGTAGATGCATTCGGCTGGGCTGGTAATGATTTAACACCTGCAGGCAAAATCAGGAAAGCATTAGCAGGCTTGTGATTAGACTCCAACATCGTGGTGTCAAGAAGGAAGCGGTTGCAGAGTTGTTTTAAAAAATGAGGGACCAGCAATGCAAAGGATGAAATCGAGGATGAAGAAATTTACCTGGATAAGGAAAGTGACTCTTCAGAAGACACTGGTAATGCAGAAATCGAAGATGATACATCAGATATTGACAATGATGAAGAACTCTATCTTTCTATGATGCATAAATAACCATAAATTTGTTACCAGTACACAAAATCTCTTGTTCATTATAATTATTTGTTACGTAAAACTACTTGTACCATACTGTGTAAAAAAAATGCTAAAGTTCCTTTATAAAATTAAAAACAGGTACCTAAATACAGACAAATAAAAAATTGAATTAAAAAAATTAAAACAAAAGATATTTTTCCTGAAAGTTTGGACCCAAAATATGGCTGTGCATTATACGTGGCAAATATGGGTAAATGCCAAAGTATTTAGGAGAATAAGCCATATTTTCCCAAGCCATGAGCTCTCAGCAGGAAACCTGCAGGAGGGATGGCTCTACTATATTTAAATATTCTCTGTGTAGGGCTCCCTCTTGCCAGGGAAGGAGGATCATGCTGGTAGCTGGAATTAACACTGCTCTGAGCCACCGTGCTAGAGAACTCCAGCTGAGACAAACACTGGGGATTCCAGGCCCAGCATCCATCCCCACAAATCATAGTGACAGTGAAAGCAGCAGATACCAATTCCCAGGGCTTTGCACTCACAGCATATGATCTAAAGAAATGAATTCCAGTCACGAGAAATTTAGGCTCAGATCTCACCAAAGAACAATCTAAGGATGTGCCACATTCTTTAATTCCTTATCTCTCTGTGCCAGCTATCAACCAACAGTCCCTGGGAAACAGTATTCTGGATGATTCTTGGATGCACCCTGAAACTCCAAGGTGTAAAATCTTTAGACTCTCTAAGAGGCAAGATGAAGCCAGAAAAAACAAGACCAAAACAAACAAACAAACAGACAAAAAAAATCCTTTCCTTAACAGAAGCAATCAAACAAGATAAAATTAAAAGGCAAAGCGAGGAATAATCAGATTCACTAAATAAAACTGAGTCATGGTAAACAACAAAGCAAAAACAACTGGAAGAATTAAAGAAGGTAAAATTGAATGGTTTCAAAGAAATGAAATATTATTGCAAATTCACCAATTTTTTTTTTTTTTTGAGACAGAGTCTCACTATGTCGCCCTTGGTAGAGTGCTGTGGCATCACAGCTCACAGCAACCTCAAACTCTTGGGCTTCAGTGATTCTCTTGCCTCAGCCTCCCAAGTAGCTGGAACTACAGGCACCCAGCACAACGCCCAGCTATTTTGTTGTTGTTGTTGTTGCAGTTGTCATTGTTGTTTTAGCTGGCCCAGCCAGGTTCGAACCCGCCAGCCTCAGTGTGTGTGGCCGGCACCCTACCCACTGAACTATGGGCGCCACCCAGCAACTCTTTTTATCAGGAGTTTGTCCATTCAACCAAGTCCCAGAAGCCTCGGCCAGAAGCCAGGGGAGCACCCCTCAGTCACTGTGTGCTTAAGCACCTCTCCCCACACCCACTCCTTCCTTTCACTATTTGGACAGACCCAAAAATGTCAGTTGGACTGGGAAAGCTAGTACCTTAACATTTACTGCAACCAAATAAAGGTGCAAAGTTTTCAGATCTGAAAACAATCTTCTAAGCCTAAAAGTGTTGTAACTTAATCCAAAGGTTGGTTGAAAGGCAAATTAAATTATGGAAGTGGTTTGTGGGAGCCAGGCAACAAGCCCCTAAGAGAGTTTTCAGACAGATGGTAATAGCCTGTAACCACATCATTCTTCATTTTGATTGCTTTCTACAGAAAATCAAAATAATAAAGGGAAGGAGCTGGTTGTTTAAATATTATCCCTACTTGCCACAAGTAAAAAGACCACCCTGCCCTACCCCCTTCACACACACACACACACACACACACACACACATTCCTTCCTGGTGATCCCCTCTCAGACTTCATCTGGAAACATTTCCATAGTTCTCCAGACATAAACAACCTCACAGTCAGCGGATTAGCAGAAGTAATTGGCGTTTTAAATTAATCTTCGGCTTATCCTCAGTGATGGCTTTGCTGCCATTCCAAAATATAGAAGGAAGTTTTGCTTCTGCTTAAAAACCACAACACCTCCCAGGGGTTTAGAGTAACGAAAGTTGAATACACATTCACATAAATGTTCAAAGAGAAATGACACAACATTAATGAGCTGTAAATATTTTTTCACGCAACATCACCACTTTTAAAATCATTTTTCAAACAAAACGAAAGGAAACAAAGCAAGGGCCGAGACAATGATCAACAGGTTTTAAAAAAAAAAAAGATGTTTTACTTGAAAAATGCCCAGTGGGAACTGCCCTAAGAAGTTCAGAAAAGAACCCTGTTAGTCCTTGCCTTCAAGTGAAACATTAGGCCAAAGAATCTTAAGAGTTGGGATCAACTCTGCCTTCTACCCTCCCCCCTCTGCAGTCCTCAAAGAGCAGACATTGAAAAGATTTCAAAGAGGGAATTTAAGAGGGTTTCTAAAAGGTTATTCTGGCCCTCCCATCACTCATCGGAAGTCTCAGGACAGGAATGACACTTGTTCAGCTTTTCTTTTCTTCTCCCTCCCTCCACCTGTTGTCCCAAGTCTCCCTCGGTATGCCAGGGCCATTCGCACTTTCTGCTTGAATGACAAGGTCTCCCCTGTAATCCAGTGTCTTCCCTTTAACCCAAGCTGCAGCTTCTAAATTGGAGCAGCCTAGAAAAACATGTACCAATCAGAGGCGACTTTACATACCAGCATCACCAAATGGTCATGGCGTGGTTTGTTTGGTTGGCTTTTCTCGTGGTTTTTTTTTTTTTTCCTTCAATCTAATGGCTGCCTCCACCTTAACCTTCCAGAATAAGTGAAGCTGAGGTGGACACACACAAACTCAGGGAGCAGTCAGGTCAGGCTAGCAGTCCCTAACTTCCCTTTGGGCCTCTGCACTCCCCACTCAAGATAACCCCAGCCCCAGCTCTGGAATGCCAGGCTGGATGCTTGGCATATGTAAGTAATTGAGTTCAGGGGGAATCTAAAGAAAGACTTCACATTCACATTCATATGCTAAACTCAGTTAAAAATAGATGCAAGAAGGGCCTGACTTCACTTTTAATTTTAGCCTGGTGATGAACATGCCCTAAAGACAGAAAGTCACCAGGCATTTTCCTGAGTGCAATGATCTTCATATTTTTATAAAAAGGAAATGCAGCATGTTCTATTAATAAAAAGTGCTGTAGCCTCAGTTAAATCTGGACAGTTCGTAAATCAGGGCTCCCTCTAGCTTAGCTTCCCTGGGCCACTCACTCACACCCAAGCCCCAGCAAGTGGACAAGTCACATGCATGGGGGTGGAGGGGAGCAAGCAGGACACTGAGGGCCCAATCAAAGGCCATATTTGATCACTGCAAATAAGAGAGGCACCACAAGGCAGGGCTCCCAGACACTTCCCAAGAGACCAAGTGCATTTGCAAACAAGTGCATCTGCCAGTAACTTCTAAAGGACTCCCAAAAAGATCCATGTTGCCTAGATGGAGCTCTATGTGCTATGAGATTTAGTGATGAAAGGGGGCTGGTTATGGTTGTCAGAGGTAAACGAGGTACAAAAGAGAAAATGTGATGCTTGCTTCAAGAAGGACAAGCACTTTCACCTTTTCCTTCCAATCTCAAAGCTGGTAAAGTTAAAGTTGGCCTCCACCACCTGGCTGTTTACCTTCCTATCCACCCACCTATAAAAACCTATCAAACCTACATAACAAAATAAAACATGGCCAGGTGGAAAAATCACCACCCTTAGAGCCCTGAGCCTCCTCACACAGAATAAGTGATAATTTCAAATTTGGGCAAGGCTGCCAAGGTCACTGACAAAGTGTTGGAGAATGAGCTGGGGCCAAGAGCAGCGTCCACATCACAAAGCACTTCCAGACACACAGTTCTCTGCCCAGCTTTGGGATTCTTGGGATCTTGTGAACTGCACTTCTGCCTTATTTTCTAAATAGCTAAGAGGCCTTACCTCTTGCCAGACACTGTGTTAGGCATGGTATGGACAATCTCATGTAAGCCTTCTAACAACTGAATGAGGTTGATTGAAGAAACCAAGGCAAACACATGACGGGCCATGCTTCCAGACCCGGATGCTTCTCAATCCAAAGCCCAGGCCAGTGGCAACAGAAAAGGTCCCACAAGGTCAAGGTGAGAGGTGGCAGCCTGTTTCCATTCTCTTGCCTTACACTTAGGTAAATTTCTCTCCCTCAAAGGAAGACTAACTCTGACAAATGGGTTGCAACTTTTTTTCTAGTTTTGTTTCACCCCTATTTTCCTATGTTTATATTACAGCTGCTGCTAAAATCTATAAATCCTCAATCTAAACAATCCCACAATAGACTGAGCCCCCAGAGAGACATAAATTCTGCCGGGTAAAATGGAAAGACCATGAGCTTTAGCACCAGACAGATGCAAGTTCCAATTCCAGCCTTCCTCTTGCTGGCCAGGTGATTTTTAAGAAGGGTACATTCCACAGCTTTCTATTATTAATAACTTTAGGGACTTCTGAAAACAGTCCTGGCCAACAGACTGAGCTGATGCTTCATTTTAACTTTTAAATATGGAAATTTTATAACTTTACAAAGGTAGAGAGAATAATATAATGAATTCCCATGTTCTCATCATCCACCTTCGAAAATCATCAACCTATGACCAACCTTATTTACTTTGTCTCCCATCCCCCTCATTATTTTGAAGCTAATCCAGACATAACACCTTTACTTTAGTATATAGCTCCAGAACATAAGAATTTTATTTTATTATAATCAAAATACCATTACCACAACTATAAATAACCAAATAAATAATATACAACAAATAATTCCTTATTCTCAATATCCAATCTATTTAAATATCTTAGATTATCTCACACACACAGATGTGTACCTTTTACAGTTAGTTTGTTTGAACCATGATCCCAATAAGAACTGTACACTTCATTTTGCTTTTAAGTATTTTAAGTCCTTTTTAATCTACAGATAACCCCTCCTGCTATTTTTACTCTTGCAATTTATTAAAGAAACTAAATCTTCTGGCCTGAAAAATGTCCTCCATGGTGATTAGCTGATTTCATCTCCACAGTATCATTCTGACATGTTCCTTTGTCCCCTGTATTTCTATAAACTGGTAGTTAGATTTCAAGTCTTATAAGGCCTTTAGATTGATCAGTGGGTTTGAATGTTGGTCAGCCTGATCTATCCATTATAAAGGTTCCCATCAGCTTCTCCTGATAGCTTACCAGCCACTAACAACCATGTGTCTGAATCCATTATTCACTAGGGGTTGCAATCTGGTAACGTTCATTTCTTCTGTTTCTATTAGACAACATTTTAAAAAGATAACTTTTTCCTCAACTATTCAGATACTCTAAGGTAACCAATAAGAAAGGTTAGGGGGAAAATGCCTAATTCATTCCCTTTTTGACCAGGTTTCAAAATAATAGGTTTGTTCTTCAGCATCCTAGAGTGAGAACTACTAAATTGTTAACTCATGAATTTTATGTATTTTAACATATTTGATGTATGCCAATTCACTATTCTCTTTTTTTTCTTGAGTCTCACTCTGTTGCCTCAGGCTAGAGTGCCATGTTGTCAGCCTAGCTCACAGCAACCTCAAACTCCTGGGCTCAAGTGATCCTCTTGCCTCAGTCTCCTGTGCTCACCACAATGACTATTTTTCTATTTTTTAATAGAGATGGGGGTCTCTCTCTTGCTTAGGCTGGTCTTGAATTCCTGAGCTTAAGCAATACACCTGCCTCAGCCTCTCAAAGTGCTAGGATTATAGGCGTGAGCCACCGCACTCAAGCCTCTATTAGTCTCTTTTAAAGCTCAAATTGTTTAATATTTGGACACTGGGAGCCCTTTCAGGTTGGCTTCTGATTCCTTTTGACAGGACACAGTGGTCTTTAACAGTCAGTCTCTTTGATTCCTGGCACAACAAAATATTCCAGCTTATTTTGAACATTTTCTGCCCCAGACGTGAAGTCAGCCATTTTTTCCAAGGATTCTTAGTTCTTTTTTAGTGGAAAAATTATATTTAGAGACCACAATCTCGATGTTACAGGTGCTTATTGTCACCAAGTGTTTATTGCTATTGTTGGTCATTATTTCTAGGTTGTTCAATGAATAGGCTTAGAAATTAGTTTTATTTGTTTAAGAGAAAATACATCAGGAGTTCATAGTAATATATCCAATTCAAATTTAGGACTATAGGATTTTCACTTAACATCTTTGATTGTAAAATTGGTGTCCCTTTTTTTTTGTATACTGAAAATCTTGGTTTCTAATTATTTTAACATAATTACTTATTTTATATATACATATGCGTATACATACATGTGGGTATGTGTATATATGTGTGTGTGTGTATACATACATATTAGTGTCGGTAAGGTGATATCAATATTATTACTAATAATATTACTGAAAAGAACTCAAGATCTATTTGGATTTCACCTTGACCTTAAGATACAGTCCACTACACATGTAAAATCAAATTATTGTGTTTTATTTTTTTTTTTTTGTAGAGACAGAGTTTCACTTCATCGCCCTCGGTAGAGTGCCGTGGCGTCACACAGCAACCTCCAACTCCTGGGCTTAGGCGATTCTCTTGCCTCAGCCTCCCGAGTAGCTGGGACTACAGGCGCCTGCCACAACGCCCGGCTATTTTTCCGTTTTTGTAATTCAGCCAAGGCTGGGTTTGAACCTGCCACCTTTGGTATATGGGGCCAGTGCCCTACTCGATGAGCCACAGGCGCCACCCAAATTATTGTGTTTTAAAGTTACCTGAAATAACTCCCCATGTGGTTAAGCCACCAACTTGATACATAAATTGGCTTCATTTTCCTCTTTATTTGGGGGGATTCCTTTTTTTCCATTTTGATTTAAATTTATTTTATAATTCATAAAACATCTATAAGTTTCCAAATTCAAATCTACAAAGCAGAATACACCCAGGGAAGTCCAGCTTCTACCTTTACCCACTTAATCCATTTCCTCCCTCCCTACACAGGGGACCATCTTTATTAGATTACTCTTCCATTTCTTTTAATTATAAGCAAATACATATACATTTCTTAGATAAAAGATAGCACACTATCCATTTTTCTGCACTCTGCTCTTTCCGTGTCCTGGTATGGACCTTTCCATAGCAGCACATAAGACCATCCACCTTTCTTTCATTGCTACACACAATATACTACGTGGATATGTCATAGTTTGCTCTATCCCTCTCCTGTGAGTGGACATTTTACTTGTTTCTAGTATTTTTACTATTACAAACAATGTCATGATAGAGAAAGATACACATAGGCCTTTTTAAATTTTGCCTTTGTATCTTGGGATAGATCCTATAAATAGAATGGATTGGTTAAAAGATAATGTACTTGTAATTTTGCTAGATACTGCTAATTTCTCCTCCATAGACAATGTATCATTTCACATTCCCACCATGAAATGGTGTTTTATGTGCCCACTATAAATTTTTAATTTTTTTTGAAATCTCAGGAGCTTTAATTAAAAATCTCTGAGAGGTGAGTTTAATTAAAACCATCTAATTCAATTCTTTACATTTTGGACATACGACATTTCTCTTGAGAAAGGGCAGTGACATGCTCAACGAACCGTACTTGTCCCCCTGCCTTTCCTGACCCAGACTGGCACTATACTCACCATTCTCTTTCCCTTAATTATGTCTAAGAAGTTAGGTACAGTATTAAATGTTTGGACAGAAAATATCTGTTGGTAGTTTAGGTCTCTGTGGTTCCCTGAATTGGAAAATTAAAGTTCTGCAGGTGGACTGGGAGCGTCCACCCAGTACTTTCTCTTTTCCTAATTTAATACATCCTTTCTAACAAAGCACAGAGCTGATTTACAACTTAATGGGACCACAGTAGTGTGCTGGCTCCTGTCCACACAGGAACCATTGAAGATCATCTTCCCTGAGTTTCCCTTTCCCCACAGTCATCCCCCAGTGCCTGAGATCAGACAGCATGTGGAATGATTTTCCTGCACACCTCTGCTTCCGACGCCTCTCAAATCTGGCCCTTCTAGTCACTGAAGCAAATATGAATGTATATTTAGCTTCTTCTCCCCTACAGCCAACTATTTACACTTCCCCTGCTTTTTTCCCTTAATAAAATACTGTTGAGATTTTTTCTGAATCAGTACACAGAGACGGTCCTTATAGTGTTGGGAGGATGTAGTAGAATTTATCACTTACCTCGTATTACTGGACACATGGTTGGCATCTATTTCTAGGGACTGGGTCCAAGCCTGCCCTTCCTCTACCATCAATATCCCACCAAATACACAGCTTAGCTCTCAGCCAAAAAGAGTCCTGCTAGACTAGCAACCTGCTGGAACCAGACAGAGATAAACGCACTGAGGCACAGATGCCCAAGGTGAGTTTTCCTTCCAAGGATCACACAGGAGGAGAGGCTATGATTGTCTAACACCTTACACTTTCAGTCTCCCACATTAAAAGACTCAGTTTCTGAAGCCCATAGAGTTTATATCTTAGGTGGACTTGGAATAGAAACAAAGTCACCATGTAACAATCACTGAAGTCAGGCGACACCTGTGGCTCAAAGGAGTAGGGCGCCGGCCCCATATGCCAGAGGTGGCGGGTTCAAACCCAGCCCTGGCCAAAAAAAAAAAAAAAACAACCTCAAACAATCACTTAAGTCAGTATTTTATTAACAGTTCACCTAGTGGTTGATCTCTAGTGAGCATCTTCAAGGTGCCAGGGACTATTCTTGGGCTCTGGGAAGTAAACATTGAGTAAAATTCCCCTGTGGCCTGGGCACAGTGGCTCATACCTACAATCTCAGCACTTTGGGAGGTTGAAGGGGGATAATCACTTGAGGCCAGAAGTTTTAGACCAGCCTGAGCAACACAGCAAGATCCCATCTCAAAAAAAAAAAAATTAAAAATTAGCTAGGTGTGTGGTGGTGCACATATGGTCCCAAATACTTGGGAGGCTGAAGCGGGAGGATTGCTTAAGCCTAGAAGTTGAGTCTATAGTGAGCTGTGATCATGCCTGGCAAAAGAGTGAGATCCTGCCTCAAAAAAAAAAAAATCTGCAAGTGTAGAGTTTACATGGTGGGGGCAGGGTGAAAGGAGAAGTAACGAATAATAAAAACATAATAAATAAGTAAAATAAGTAAGTTATATCATCTGTCAGAAGATGACAAGTGGAAAATTACAAGGTAAAGGAGTTTGGACAGGAAGGGATGGATTTAAGATGCCTATTAAATAAGGGGGTAGTGGGTCTCATTGAGAAATCATGAACAGTAACTTACTTGCCCAGCAACTCCTTTGTTTTTTTTAAATTTGCCATAAGTCAACTTATAACCACGATTAAACTACCATTATCAAAAATGTCAAGGTAATAATAAAATATCATCTCAGCATTACAGTTTTCTTGACTTGCGATATTTTAGAAATTGCTTGAAATAACAGAATGCTAACTTAGGAGTTAAAAACCGTTTTTGTAACCCAGGAATTTCTATCATTGAAAGCTTTGATGCCACAAGGTTTAAAGAGTGTTGTTCCAAGTGGTCATTGCCATCCTGTCTCCTATTTGGATGGAATCTAGCAAAGAAGTTCAGCCTAAAAATTGCTTGTACGCAATTTGGTCCCTGACTGGCAATGGCTAAATGAGACAAAAAGCAGGTTACAGTATGACACACGTACTCAGTACCGTATCCTGCCAATGTGTGTTCACGTGTCATCTCATTGATTATTAGAACAAGCCCCACAACCTGAAGCCCCTTCAACAAATGTGGACCCTAAGAAGCGAACTGCAGAGCTCAGCTGTCTGACCTCCTACATCTGTGCTCCCCTCTCCAAACAAACATGTCATCGGGGCCTTCACACAGGTCAAACCAAAGGTAGGCTGGGCCCCTCTCTCCCGTTCTCTGCCATCCTGGTGGGTGCCACTGACTCTGTTTCTCACCATGTCTTCTCACAACACTCAGAATCAAGCGACTTCTGGCCAAGAAACAAGAGGAAAATGATTCCACTTCCCAGTGGATTCAAAGAAAACTGGTAATAAAATCAGGTACAACTCAAGAAGAGACACTGGAGAAGAACCAAGCTGGGTCTGTAAGGAACTGCACACGAGATAACACGTGTATTTATGCTGCATCACGGTCACTGTCATCTTACCATAGCAAGTTGAAAATGTCACTGGTATGTGAACAGTCAGACACATTTCATTGGGAAAATTATTTTTCTCTTTGTTTATATGCTCTGTACTAATAAGCTGGTTCAATAATAAATATGGGAGACCTTTTGTTTTGGGGGGGGGAAAGTAAGTTGGAGAAAACGAAGCTTTGATGTCACATCAATTCTCACTCATGAGCTTTTTCTTGCCCTGAGTAGCTTTTCCCATCACCAAGTCAATTAGATGAAAAGTTCCTTTGCAGCTGAGTTCTTCATTCTCCCACATATTCAATCAATTATGTGTCAAGGACCCTGATAGGTGCTGAGGAGATCAAGATGAACGGCACTAGTCTTGCCCACAAAAACTCTGTACAATGTTTAGGGGAGACAGACCAGAGGTAAGTGGAGGGCAGATGCTCCAATGGGGGCCACACAGTATTACAGGAAGAGAGACACACACCCTCCCCTTCCTGCGTGGGATCAGAGATAACTTCCTGGAAAAGGTGCGTTCTAAGCGACATCCACAAAGATGAACTAGAATGTTCTAGGTGAGGAAGGGGAACAGGACAGCAAGCCCAGAGGCTGGAAAGCTAAGTGGGGAAGACCTGGAAGGACCTGCCACATCTGAATCTTAACGTATAGGCGGTGGGAAGCCATAGCTGGGCTCTAAGCAAGCAGATGACTAATCAGGGCTGTGCTGGTATAGAGAAAAGGAACAGCAGAGCCTGTGCCCAGCAGGAGGCAGGGGGAGAGGCTGGGAGGACTGGACTAAGGGGACGTCAGTGGGCATGGAAAAGGGGGAGGGGCTCAGAAGACAGGGAGGAGGTAGCACAAATTGGACCGAGTCAGAAGGCCTGGCTCTGAGCCTGGGTTCTCCCATCATTGGCTAGGTGACCCCGGGCTACTACTAGTTACTTAATCCCTACCTACTTCACAGGGTTGTAGGGGGATTAAATAGGATAACCTAGAAGGAAAGCGCCTGTGAGTGTGACAGCACTGCAAGAACTCGGTGCTGCTCCCCACCCTAACCCCAGCACTGTGGAGACACAGGAGTTTCCAGGCTCCATTTAACTTCCCTAATACTTGACTGGCCTTCGGTAAATCTGATCTCCTTTCTGGAGCTGATTTCCTTTTCTATAATAAGCGAGTTGACTTAGATGGTCCCTTAGGGTCCCTACCAGTTAAAAGTTCTGCAATATGTTGTCTTATTCATCTGAGGTCCCAACTTTCACGGTAATAATTATTTGCCAAATGACAAACCATTGAAGGAAGATTCATCAACAGAAGAAAAAGCTGATGAGCCACGGGCTCTGAAAACAAAGATGAAAAAGTATGTGTTCTTTAAATGCCTGGTAAGGCCACATTATAACACTCAGTTCTAAGACACGGTAATAAAACTTCAAGGAGTTTCCACCCCCCAAATAAGTCATATACATAACATATGTGCTCCTAAGAGGTTAAATTATCATTGGCCTAGATATTTACCCAAAAGAAATAAAAAAAATGTTCAGATAAAGACTTGCAAAAGAATGTTTACACTAGCTCCATTTGTAATAGGCCCAAACTGGAAACAATCTAAATGTCCCTCAACAGATAAATGGATAAACAATTTGTGGCATAGTCATAAAATAGAGTATTGCTCAGCAATGAGAAGGTCCAAACTTTTCATACCAGCAACAACATGGCTGAAATTCAAAATCATTATGTTAAGAAAACCCCCATAGAATGGAAGAAAATATTTATAAATCATACATCTGATAAGGGCCTAGTACCCAAAACTTATAAAGAACTATCACAATTTCACGACAAAAATATAAACAATCCAATTTAAAAATGTATAATGGACTTAAATAGACATTTCTCTAAAGAAAATACAGGAAAGGTCAGCAAAGACGAAAAGAAGCTCAGTATCGGTCATCAGTGAAATACAAATCAAAACTGCAGGGCCAGACGCAGTGGCTCACACCTGTAATTCTAGCACTCTGGGAGGCCAAGGTAGGTGGATTGCTTAAGCTCATGAGTTCAATACCAGCCTGAGCAAAAGCAAGACCCAGTCTCTGCTAAAAATGAAAAATTGAGGCTAGAGGATCTCTTGAACCCAAGAGTTCGAGGTTGCTGTGAGTTATGATGCCACTGCACTCTACCAAGGGCAACAACATGAGCCTCTATCTCAAAACAAACAATCAAAACTGCTGCGGATACCACTTCATACGCACTAGGATGGCCAATAAAGAAAAAAAAAATCAGAAAATAGCAAGTGTTAATAAGGATGTGGGGAAATTGAAGCTTTCATTCATTGCTGGAGAGGAGCCAAATGGTGCCTCGCTTTGGAAGGCAGTAAGTTCCTCAATAAATTAAACAGAATTGCCATATGATCCACCAATTCCACAGCAAAAAAATTGAAAACAGATGTTCAAACAAAAACCTGTGCACAGGGTCGCTGCCTGTAGCTCAGTGGCTCGGGCGCCAGCCACACACACCGGAGCTGGCAGGTTCGAATCCAACCTGGGCCTGCAAACAGCAACAACTACAACTAAAAAATAAAAATAGCCAGGTGTTGTGGTGGGTGCCTGTAGGCTACTTGGGAGGCCGAGGCAAGAGAATCACTTGAGCCCAAGAGTTTGAGGTTGCTGTGAGCTGTGATGCCACAGCACTCTACCAAAGGAGACAAAGTGAGACTCTGTCTCAAAAAAAAAAAAACTTGTGCACAAATGTTCATAAAAGCACCACTCACAATAATCAAGAGGTGGAAACAAACCAAAGTCCCTTGGTGAACAGATGAATGGATAAACAAAATGTTATCTACCCATACAGTGAAATATTATTCAGCAATAAAAAGGAACAGAGTACTGGCATGTGTTACAATGTGGGTGAACAGGGGAAGCACTATTCTGTGTAAAAGAAACCAGAATATGATACAATTGCATTTATATGGAATGTCCAGAATAGGCAAATCCATACAGACAAGTAGGTTTCCAGGGGCTGGGGGAGGAAGGAATGAAAAGTAATTGCTTGGCTGGGCGTTGTGGCAGGCGCCTATAGTCCCAGCTACTTGGAAGGCAGAGGCAGGAGACTCGCTTGAGCCCAGGAATTGGAGGTTGCTGTGAGCTGTGATGCCACAACACTCTATCCAGAGTGACAGCTTGAGGCTCTGTCTCAAAAAAAAAAAAGAAAAGAAAAGTAATTGCTTAATGGGTATTGGGTTCCCTTTTAGGATGATACAAATGTTCTGTTACTAAATAGGGGTGAAGGTTGCACAAAACTTAGTGACTTGATGTCACTAAATTATGTGCTTTAAAATAGTTAAAGGATAACCATTATGTGTACTTTATCCCAATTTTTCTTTTCTTTTCTTTCTTTTTTAAGACAGAGTCTCACTTGTCACCCTTGGTAGAGTTCCATGGTGTCATATCTCACAACAGCCTCAAACTCTTGGGTTCAAGTGATCCTCTTGCCTCAGCCTCCCAGGTTATCTATAGGCACCCAACACAAAGCCAAGTATCTCTACAGGCCCCCGTCACAAATCTCAATTTTAGAAATGAGATTTCACTCTTTCAGGCTGGTCTCAAACTCCTGAGCTCAGGCAGCCCACCCATCATGGCCTCCCAGAGTGCTAGGATTACAGGCATGAACCACCACACCAGGCCCTTTTAGGGGGACAGAGAGAGAGAGCATACTTGGATTCTTTTACATAAAATTCTAGAAAATGCGAACTAATGTATAGTGCTAAAAGCAGATCAGTGGTTGCTTGAAGGAGAGGTTAAGGGGAAGAGGGAAGAACAAATTATAAAGAGCCTGGAAGGGCGGGGCATGGTGGCTGATGTCTGTAATCCCAGCACTCTGGAGGCTGAGGTAGGCAGATTGCTTGAGCTCAGGAGTTCAAGACCAGCCTTAGCCAGAACAAGACCTCGTCTCTAAAAATAGCTGGATGGGCAGTGCCTATGGCTCAAACGAGTAGGGCGCCAGCCCCATATACCAGAGGTAGTGGGTGCAAACCCGGCCCCCGGCCAAAAAATAATAATAATAATAATAAATAAATAAATAAAAATAACTGGGTGTTGTGGTAGGCGCCGGTAATCCCAGCTACTGGGGAGGCTGAGGCAAGAGAATCGCTTGAGCCCAAGAGTTTGAAATTGCTATGAGCTGTGATACCAGAGCACTCCACTGAGAGTAACAAAGTAAAACTCTGTCTCAAGAAAAAAAGCACAAAAGAACCATTTGGGGGTGATCAGAGGTTTACTATCTCAACGGTTTGATGTTTGATGGATACTTAAAACATGTGCAACTTAGTCCACTTCAATTATACTTCTCTAAAATTGAAAAAAGACAAAAGTTTTAAAACTTATTATTAATCCTCCAAATTCTTTTTTTTTTTCAGTTTTTGACGGGGGCTGGGTTTGAACCCGCCATCTCTGGCATATGGGGCTGGCGCCCTACTCCTTTGAGCCACAGGTGCCTCCCAATCCTCTGAATTCTTAGCATTATTGAATTTCTATTTGAAATACACTGATGAACTCACTATTTAAAGGATCTGTACTGTAAAGCCTTTTGCAGGTTAAAAGCAAACAACCCTTTCCTGATTTATTGATTCTACCCGGTCTGTTTTTTATATGCCACGGCTTCTCAAAGCAAAAGAACGCCTGTAACGTCTACAAAAATAGTTCAAAAAGTTTGCCTGGTGGAGACTAAACGAGTTTAATGTGTCCGTATTTCAAGTCAGGAATTCCTTCTGCTATTAATAAAAGCTTGGGACACTTTCATTATGGCTGAATCCTGGCTTTCTGAATTGGTTCAAAAAGGGTCTGGTAGAACTTGGCAGAGGCTCACTTTGCAAATCAAACTATCATATCTGTTATTATTTTAGCACATGCTGGGAGGATTATAAGTGTTTATGTACCCTCTGTAAGCATCAAATTTAGGTCTTGCCTAACAGGCATAACAAGCAGAATAAGACAGCGAATCAAATGCCAGAGTCAGATTTTCTTGTGGAATTTAAATTGGGATATAGATTTCAGTTCAGACCAAAAGGCATATTTAAAGCTACAAGAAAAAAGAAAAGGAAAAAGAAATAGGAAAAAAGTTTTAATTGGGTCGTTTAGTTTGTTTGAAATTAAATTTGACCTAGATAATACTGGCAAATAAAGTAAATTAACTTTTTCAATGGGCAATAAAAAAAATTAAATTTGACCTACTTTCAAATTTCTCTCTGTCATTCTTTTCCCTATATGTTCTTTGTTAAGTAATAAGTATTTTTCTTAATTATTTTAAGGATACAGAAATTTACATAGAAAAGAGAGGATCACTTGAATTTATGTAATTTTCTTCATCCCCATCCCATCAGTTTTTTCATAAATACTAATTTTCTTAGCTTTTCTGTGTCCTGGTAAGGTTTGAGACTTGGTTTCCTTATCTGTAAAATGGGAGGAATAATAGCACTTACCTCATAGGATGGATGGAACACACACCATGAGCTTGGAATGGCAGTCACTAATTTACTGAAGAAACTCTCAGTAAATTACTTATTTCCTTTATTGTTATCATTCCCTTTAACAGATGAGAACACTGAGGCCAGAGGTAGTGATGGCAAAGCTGAATCTAGAACACACAGCACACCTGCTCCTGATCCTTTGCACTATTGCACACTACTTTCCCCACCCATACATATTTTCGTGTATGAAAATAAAGAGTACCAAACTAGAACAGGCAAAAATAGCTGTGAAACTTAAATCTAAAAAACATGAACAAACTGATAGTCACCGCCCAGCTCCACGACCCAACCAGTTTAGGCTCTAAGGCAAGTCATCAGTCATTTTTAAAGTCTGCTTCATACAGTGATTTTGAAAAGGGTGTTAAAAGGTTTGTGCAAAGAGCCAGCATAGCTTCAAGAAGATGCTAAAAAAAGTCTCATGAGCTAGTAAAAGTTACATTAGCAGCCACTACTGTCACTACGTTAAAAGGGGCTTATATTCACTCTGCGGACATTAAAAAGCACTGTAGCCCTAGACGGAATGCCTCCGGTAAGAGTTAAGTGGGAGGTAGTTTGTTCCGTTAAGTCAGGTCTAGAAAAATTCAGAGGCTCCATATGCTATCTGTGGGCTAAGATAATGCAAACACGTTTACAAGGGTATTTGATATAAACTACATGTCCAAACTCATCAACTCTAAAGTGATTTTGTTTATTTTTATTTCAGAATATTACGGGGGAACAAATGTTTTGGTTATATGGATTGCTTTTGTACTGTTGAGACAAAGTGATAAGTGTGCCCAACACCCAGATAGCGAACACTGGACCCATTAGGTATGATTTCACCCATCACCTCCCCTCCTCCCACCTGCTTCATTTCCACTGAGTTTTACTTCCATCTGTGCATGTGAATGCTGATCGGTTAGTACATATGGTGTTTATTTTTTCATTCTTGCTATACTTCTCTTAGGAGAAGGATCTCCAGTTCCATCCAGACTGTTGCAAAAGTTATGAATTAAATGGCAGATTAGTACTCCATGGTATACATATGCTGCTTTTTTTTTTTTTTTTTTTTTTTGAGACCGAGCCTCATTGTGTCACCCTTGGTAGAGTGCCGTGGTGTCACAGCGCACAGCAACCTCAAACTCTTGGGCTTAAGCGATTCTCTTGCTTGAGCCTCACTAGTAGCTGGGATTACAGGCACCCATCACAACACCTGGCTATTTTTTGTTTTTGTTGTTGTTGTTGTCATTGTCATTTGGCAGCCCGGGCTGGGTTCAAACCCACCAGCTCCGGTGTCGATGGCTGGAGCTCTAGCCTCTGAGCCATATGCCACATTTTTATTAATTCACTCATGAATTTACAGGCACTTGGGTTGATTCTACATCCTTGTCATTGTGAATTGTGCTAAGTGACATTATTTATTTATCTTTCGATTTCCATATATTTCATTAAAAGTGCTTTTTAAAAATTTGATCAAATTAAAAAGATAAAGTCTTTAGGAAACAAGATATATTCAGAGGACCTCATGGTATCACTCCTGCAGACAACTTATTACTAATCACAAAGAAAAATATGTCCCTCTACAATGGAGCAATCTGGTAGTCACCATGTTAACCAAGGGATCAGACTTAGTGGAACACACATCACTCATAATGTATCTTTGCCAAAATGCTTAACCTGAATCTGGTCATGAGGAAGCAACAGACACAATGGCCAGAGTTTGGTTCCTTCTAGAAGACAATGATCCTGTAATCTTCGCTCAAGAAAAGCAGAAAAAGGTAAGCGCAACCCTTGGTAAATTACAAGAAAGAGACATCAGAAGCAATGCACTTGTGGACTGAACCAGTTTTCAAAACAACAATGGGAGACTTTTTTTGAACATCTAGAAAAAGTTAAAAATCTAGTGTGTATTAGCAAAAAGCATATTTAGATAGGACTAATTTCCTTAGATATGACAACAGAGTTATGATTATGCAAATTACCTTTAAATAGTTCAGGGGAAAAAAATAGAGCACACACAGAAGTAGTTCCCCCCACTTTACTTTTACATAGTCAAAATTAGGTATTTGGTTAAAACAAATTTGAAAGAGAGTGAGTGGGAGATGGGGTGAAACAACAACAGGTATTACATCTTCCAGGGTGGGAGTAACAAGTAAAATGTGTTTTACTTCTTTTAAATAACAATATTAGTTATGCTTTGGGGTTCATTTTTATACCATAGCTTGAAAGGTATCAAGAGGATGTTTCTGGGTCTGAAAGAAAAGTAGATTTGGTGTTTTTGCTTATTATGGATCTGGAAAAAAGTAACCTTGAAGCAAGAGGAGCCGAGGAGGAAATGTGATGGACAGCTTTGTTTGAGAGGAAGGAACAGGGCTTGAGAGGCCCAGGAGAGACTCAGTCTGAGCCAGTAGATAAATGGCTCACTTACAAATGGCCTCCATTTCTCTTTCCCCATTTCCAAGCAAACAAAGGGACAGACTAGCAGAAAAAACAACAGAGGAAAATATGGTGATTCTCAGCCTGACTACTTCCTCACTATGAGACCTCAGACAAGTCCCTTGACTTCTCTGATTCTCATTTGCTAAACCAGCAAATGGAAATAGGAGGGCTGGGCTAAAGTAGCCTTCGGAATCTAAAGGGCAACTCAGTCTCTTTTTTTTTTTTTTCTTTGCAGTATTTTTTTGGCGGGGTCTGGGTTTGAAGCCTCCACCTCAGGTATATGGGGCTGGTACTCTACTCCTTTGAGCCACAGGTGCCCCTCTGCAACTCAGTCTTAATGCTGGTGCAATACCAATGTGAAATGTCTACTCCTTTTATTTTTTAAAATGGAAATGATTTTATTGCTTTTTTCAGATTGTAAAAGTAATTTTTACAAAATTTTTTTGAAATATAAAAAAACAAAAACAAAAACAAAACCACTATAATTACCCCTCCCAGAGTTAGAACCACTGTTAACATCTTTATATTTGTTCTTTAAATGTTTTTCTAGACTTGTGGACACCAGCACACACACTCATACATATCTTTGAAAAAACAAATATGAGATCCTCATATATACACGCTGTTTGTAAATTTTGCTTTTAGTTAACAATATTATACGGGCCTCGTTCCATATCAATAAATGCAAAATAACAGCCTCATTCTAATGGCTGAATGGTACATAACATTATAGCTGCACATGATTTATTTTCCCAACTGAGAAACATTTCTGGTTTCCAATTGTTTGCTTTTCTAGGCAATGTTGCGATAAGTATCCTCATTTAGGCGCATAACTTAAAATCTATAAATCAATATTTAATCACACACTCATCTTCCTTTTTATCCAGAAGGTTAAAAAAATTCTTTTCGAATATCAAAGTTTCTCCAGAATTCCACGCTACCCTCAGCCTGGAGGGACGCAGCACAAGCCCCCAAGGCGCCGTCGGTCCATGAGAGTAAACATTCGGTCTCCTGATTCGGCGAAGCCACACGGAAACCTGAGGCCCGGCGTTGGGACGACCGCTCGCGAGCGGCACAGCGGGTCCAGGGCCCGGAGCTGCAGCGAGGCTCCGCGGCCACCGAAGGACTGCGCGTCGCAGGCTCCTCCAGGGCGAGTGTAGGACCTGTGACCACTTTTCTACCTCTAAAACCCATAACGTCACCAAATACACTCCCTCCTGCCTGTATTTAACACAATCCCCTTTAGAGACGTGACAATTATTAGATCTGTCTCCTAAATTGAAAACAGCTCTCTATTTACCAACTCAAATATTTACTTTAACATTCCAAAATAATTAGCACTCCAAAAAATTATTTTTATGCCAAAAAATTTTTAGGGATTAAAAAACAGTATGAAACTTTATCCTATTCACGGATATTAGCGTCTACTTTTCTGACTTAAAATTATGTCTCTAATCCAAATATTCTTTGCAAATGTGAAAGCATTTGATTCTCTTTGCCCAGTTCTTGTTCTTTTCATGAGTGCTCAATCTCACAAACATGCCCATGCCGAAAATTTAACTGACAGGTGACACAGGACGTATTCTTTATCAGGTAGAGGGAGGGGACTAGAGAGGCAGTCTACATTCATTCAGCAACATTCCTGGAAATTCACCTAATTTTATTCTTGAAAGGAAGTACCATCAATCATTTCCAATCCCTGCAGAGGCTAGATTAGGAAGGTTAATTGGCTTGTCCAGGTCACCCACTCCCGGTTTATAGGGTTTTTTTGCACTCTGATCTTCCTTGTCAGAAAACCAATAATTAATTTAAAGCAAAGATGCTCCTTTTACACTTGACAACGTCGGGCTGATCCCAAATCGTTCTGTTTAATAATGAATTCAAAATAAACCAAAAGAAGAGGCTTAGTGAAATTAACGCTGTCTTTAAAATATATATTACTTTATCTAATCCTGCTACTGGAGGTGAGGTTTAAGGGCAGGCCTAAGAAAATTTGAAAACTATTTAGAGGCTGGCTCATGCCTATTATTCTGGCATTTTGGGATGTCTAGGCAAGAGAATCATGTGAGGCCAGGAGTTCCAGACCAGTCTGGGTAAAATAGCAAGACACCATTCCTGGATAAAAATGTTTTTCAATTAGCCAGGCATGATGGCACACACCGTAGTCCCAGCTATTCAGGAGGCTGAGGTGGGAGGATGACCTGAGCCTAGGACTTCAAGGTTGCAGTGAGCTCTGATCACACCACTGCATTCCAACCTGGGTGACAGAATAAGACCCTGCCTCTTAAAAAAAGGCATATATATATGGCGGCACCTGTGGCTCATCGAGTAGGGCACTGGCTCCATGTACTGAAGGTGGCGGGTCCAAACCCAGCCTCAGCAGAACTACAAAACAGAAAAATAGCCAGGCATTGTGGCGGGCACCTGTAGTCCCAGCTAGTTGGGAGGCTGAGGCAAGAGAATCGCCTAAGCCCAGGAGTTGGAGGTTG
>CAUYRH010169095.1:0-13669 GCA_963574655.1 Perodicticus potto
CACCCTGGATAGAGTGCTGTGGCATCACAGCTCACAGCAACCTCCAATTCCTGGGCTCAAGCGAATCTCCTGCCTCTGCCTCCCAAGTAGCTGGGACTACAGGCGCCCGCCACAACGCCCGGCCATTTTTTGGTTGCAGCCGTCATTGTTGTTTGTCGGGCCTTGGCTGAATTTGAACCCGCCAGCTCAGGTATACATGGCTGGCGCCTTAGCCCATTGAGCCACAGGCGCGGAGCCAGTCTCCATCTTTTTTAATGGCTGCATAATATTCCGTGGTATACATATACCACAGTTTGTTGATCCATTCATGGGTTGATGGACAGTTAGTTTGCTTCCACTTGACTATTATGAATTGAGCTGCAATAAACATTGAAGTGCACATGTCTTTGTGGTAAAATGATTTATGTTCTTCTGGGTAGATACCTAGTAATGGGATTGCAGGGTCAAATGGAGGGTCTACTTTTAGATCTTTGAGGATTCTCCATACTTCTCTCCAAAAGGGCTGTATTAGTTTGAAATCTCCCCAGCAGTGTAGAAGTATTCCCTTCCCTCCACATTAATGCCAGCATATTTTATTTTTTTAGTTCGTCTCACTCAGGTGCTCTGCGTAGAGTGCCTGGGCAACGTAGCTCATAGCAACTCCTGACTCCTACCCTCACGGGATCCTCCTCCCTCAGCCTCCCAAGTAGTAGGGACTACTACAGGTGCCCACCATAACGCCACAACGCCACAATGCCGGGCTAGTTTTTCTATTTTTAGTAAAGATTGAATCTTGCTCTTGCTCAGTCTGCTCTTAAACTCCTGAGCTCAAGCCATTCTTGGCCTCCCAGAGTGCTGGGATTACTTGGAAGAGGTTTTCCCTCAATCACCATAAGAACAACTATCTTCCTCCCCCCAGGAATCTCAGAAGATCAGGAAAGCAGTAAGACCTGGCAACCTTTGGTTAAATCTCCACACTGGCCCAGGGTCTCTCTGAATAAGAGGAGGAGTCACAGGTTTGTTTACCTTGTGCACAGGGAAGAACCACAGAGTGAGGGCCCAGAGGTTTCTGCCTCATTTTAGAGAGGGTGGGGAGCCGACCCCAAGTGCATCTTCACCTACATGCAGTCGGTCTACAACCACCTGTGACGCCATGAGCTGCACCTGCGCGGCAAGGATGTGCCACCCCCACCCTCTGGGAACAGTCCCCTCGCGTACCTGCCCACCACTGCCCAGTCTGTTGTGACACCCTCCTCTGCACACTCAGGGTTTTGATAAATTATTGATAGAGAGGGTGAGGGATGGGGAATGCAGGTAATTCTATTGAGGGCCATACCTTGCTGGGGGGCAGGGGATGAATGGGTGGGTGGGAGAAGCAGATTGACTTGTAAATAATTCTCTTTGGAAATTAAATTGCTGTAACTTGATTGACAGACATTATTTTAACGCCTTGCCTCTGTTTCCTGTCTCTGTTCCTTGTCTCTGTTCCCTGTTTCTGTTTCCTGTCTCTGTTCCTGGCTCTGTTCCTTGTCTGTTTCCTATCTGTTCCTGTCTGTGTTCCTTGTCTGTTTCCTGTCTGTTCCTTGTCTCTGGTCCCTGTTTCTGTCTCTGTCCTTCTATCTGTTTCTGTCTGCGTTCCTTGTCTGTTTCCTGTCTGTTTCTGTTTCTCTTCCTTGTCTGTTTCCTGTCTGTTTCTGTCTCTGTTCCTTGTCTCCTCCTGAGTCTGTTTCTGGCTTTGCCATCTGTTGTCCATTCTGTATTGGTTTCAGATGGTGTTTCTTACTGTGAGTCTTTTTCTTTTTTAAACTTAGTTTACATGCCTGAGGAATTTTTCCAGTATACTTTTGGAAAAATTTTATGTTTATGGAAGTGTTGTAAACATAGCAGAGAAGTTCTTGATTTTCTCTTGGTTGCTAGCATTACATTGCCAGGGCACGTTGGTCAGTGCCACGAAACCTGTCAGTTCACCTGCAGACCTCTTTCCACATCCCTTGGCTTCCTTCCTGTCCTTTCTCTGTCCCCAGTGCCCACCCAGCATGCCTATGATGTTTGGTCCTCTAGGCTGGGGCATTTTCTCAGGCTTTTCTTGTCCTTTGTGGTCTTAACAGTTTGGGGGACCACTGACCAGACAGTTTCTGGAACATAACCCCCATTTGGGCTGGACTCACATTTTCTTAATAGACTAAGGTTTTGGAGAGAGATGATTGCAGAAGTGAGTGAGTTATCAGGCTAGGGTCTTTCAGCATGAGTGGTCACATTTTGCTGGTCTTAATCCTTGGTTAGGATGGTGACTGCCGGGTCCCTGCACTACAAAGGTAGTATCTGCCCACATGCGGGGGACAGTGTGTCTTTTTTGTAAGAAAGAGTTGTCTTTTTCTACCCATTGGTTTGTTTATGGTTCAGTTATATCAGTATGGACTCGGGTATTTATTTTATACTTTAGTTGTAATCCATTGCCACACTATTTCTTTGCTCACATTGTTCCAGCTTCCTTGTCTGGGAATATCTCATTGGATACCAGATGCTGTGAATTTTATCTAGTATGCTGGTACCTTTGTATTCCTGTGACTACTCTTCTTCTTCTTCTTTTTGAGACAGTTTCATTTGTTGCCCTAGGTAGAGTGCGGTGGCGTCACAGCTCACAGCAAACTCAAACTCTTGGGCTGAAGCATGCTCTTCTCTCAGCCTCCCAAGTAGCCAGGTGCCCGCAGCAATACCCGACTACTTTTAGAAACAGGGGTCTCACTCTCAGTCAGGCTGGTTTTGGACCTGTAACCTCAGGCAATCCACCCGACTTGGCCTCCTAGTGTGGTAGGATTATAGGCGTGAGCCACCACGCCCAGCCCTTTGGGATTTGCCTTTAAGATTTGTGAGACCGGGGGTGGGGGTGGGGGTGGGGAACCTGTGGCTCAAAGGAGTAGGACGCTGGCCCCATATGCCGGAGGTGGTGTGTTCAAACCCAGCCCCGGCCAAAAACCACACACACAAAAAAGATTTGTGAGACCAGCCAGACCCCTCTATGCTGAAGTGAGGCCTTCTGGATGCCCCCACTGGCAGCTTTGAGATGGGAGGGAAGCACTGTCCCAGCCTTCGTTTCTGTGGGTGGTTTCCTGTTTGCCAGATCCTCAAGGGGACCCTCTGCACATTTCTAGGGCTGTTATTCTGAGTAATTTCCCTTAGTTTCGTCTTCCTCTGGTCCTTGTTCCCTGCTGACAAGCACACAGGTAGCACCCTGACTGTAGTCACCATGGGCTTTCCTGTGTCTCAAGGACCTCCTCGTATTCAGCTTCATGTATGTTTTAAAAATGGTTATTTCATGTTTTCGACATTTAAAAGAAAACAAATGAGGAACTTGATGGCCTTGGGCTAGGTGAGGTGGTTACCCTGGAGTCAGGTCTGGATAGTCTGGTGTCAGTGCAGGTTTTGAATTAGTTGATTTTACTGTGTTTGTGTGATGTTAACCTTGCTGAAGCTGGATGGGGAGGGCATATAGGGAACTCCATGAACTATTTTTGTAAGTCTAAAATATTTCAAAATAAAAGATTTTTAAAAAGAACCAATCGGATGAGTAGAATCTTTTTTTTTTTTTTTTTTTTTTTTTTGATACAGAGCCTCAAGCTGTCACCCTGGATAGACTCCCATGGCATCACAGCTCACAGCAACCTCAAATCCCTGGGCTCAAGCGAGTCTCTTGCCTCCACCTCCCAAGTAGCTGGGACTACAGGTGCCCGCCACAACGCCCGGCCATTTTTTGGTTGCAGCCATTATTATTGTTTGGCAGGCCCGGGCTGGATTCGAACCCGCCAGCTCAAGTGTACGTGGCTGGTGCCTTAGCCCATTGAGCCACAGGTGCCGAGCCAGGATGAGTAGAATCTTAGTAGAAATTTCCCAGACGGCCAGGCGGTGGTTCCAGGCACAGTGGGCTGTGAGATCACTGCACTCCAGCCCAGGCAATAGAGCAAGGCCATATCTCTTAAAAAAAAAAAAAAGTCAATTGAGGCAGCTTAACGTTAAGTCTTTCCTTTAATAAGATGAGCTAAAATACAATAATATAACCCTCTGTGCTTTGTTGCATGTGGAAGTTTTGAGGGGTTGGTAGGTGAGAGTAGGATGGCTGTTTCCCATGAGAACTGGAAGCACCTGGGAGCCTGAGATGACTCCCAGTTCTGGAGAAACATGCCTGTGTGATTCTCCCTGCCCCAGGCAGCATCTCAGTGAGATGAGGGAGTCACAGGGAGAGGAGGCCGTATCCATGCAGAGTCCAGGCGCCTCTTCATCTGTGGTTAGGTGGCAGGCTCTAGCAAGGTCACAGCACTGCCATGATGGGACTTTCTGTTAGGAACCACCAAGGTGGTGACTGGTGAGGATTGGGGTTTTCTTTAAAGGCCGTGGTTGGTTTACTTTGTATCTAAAATGAATTTGTGTTTCTGAAAGTCTTTGAAAGCGCACTGTGAAAGCACAGTGTTGTCCTTATGGTCTGCTGTCAGGAGGGTGCTGCTGCTGCTGCTTTCTCCCTTTTGGGTAAGAGAACAACTCAAGGGCCTCTATGTTCTGTTTGGTTGTGATGACGTGATGTCGGAGATTGTGGCTTTCTTATTCTGCAAGGTGGATGGAGGCTTCCTGTGCCCAGGAGATGGTCTTAGCAGGACACTTCATAGGGCACATCAGGCTCACTTCAAGTTGCCTGAACTTTACCTATCGTGACACTTCTGGCTTTGTCTGAGCGCCCTGTAGGTTCAGCTATGCCGGCTGTGGGTTGGAAACCTTTAGAAATCTGTCCTAAGCCTTGGAGAATTCCTCTTCTTGGAACCTGTTCAAAAAAGGTGTAACCGAATAATACCATCAGAACAGCTTTGTTGGCCAGGCTTGTAGATTCAACGCCTGTGATCCCAGCAGTCTGGGAGGCTGAAGTGGGAAATCCCTTGAGCTCAGGAGTTCGAGACCCGTCTGAGCAAGAGTGAGCCCCTGTCTCTACTAAAAATAGAAAAACTAGGGGGGCATTGTGGTGGGCACCTGTAGTTCTAGCCGCTTGGAATGCTGAGGCAGGAGGGTTGTTTGAGCCTAAGAGTTTGAGGTTGCTGTGAGCTGTGATACCACAGCACTCTACTCAGGGCAACAAAGTGAGAAGCTCTCAAAAAAAAAAAAGAAAGAAAGAAAGGCTTTGTTTATAAAGTATCAGCTTTAGAGTGGCCTACAAAAGATTTAGTTGGTTTCTGAAATAATATGAGGGTCTGATTAGAAAAATACTGGAGAGGGCAACGCCTGTCGCTCAGTGGTTAGGGGACCAGCCACATACACCCAGGCTGGTGGGTTTGAATCCAGCCCGGGCCAGCTAAACAACAATGACAGTTGCAACAACAAAATAGCCGGGCTTTGTGGCGGGCGCCTGTAGTCCCAGCTACTTGGGAGGCTGAGGCAAGAGAATGGCGTAAGCCCAAGAGTTTGAGGTTGCTGTGAGCTTGTGATGGCACAGCACTGTACCGAGGGCTACATAGTGAAACCATCTCCCCCCCCCCAAAAAAAACCCCAAGAAAATACTGGAGAGGACACAAGTTTATAGATACAGTGAAACATTGTTTTATTTGCTGTTTTAAGAGTTGGGGATCAGCATTGGAAACAGCCTGCTGGTCTCCTTACCTTCTCTTTGTTACTACCACCTGCAGGGAAGCAGGCACACCCGGCGGATCGCACCCTGTGGAGGGGCAGCTTCCCTGCCCATAGGCTCTCCTGGCTCCAGGAACATTTGCTGGTTTCCTTTTTATTCTTTGTTGTAGTCTGTGCTATGTAACAAACTTCCTGAGATGGAGTGGTTTGTAAAGAACAGTGATTGATTTTTCACAGGTCTTGAGGCTGGGAGGTCCCAGGATCAACGTGCCGGCAGGTTCTGTTGGGCCAGGGCTGCTCTCTGCTTCTGAGATGGTGCCTTGTGACTGAGCCTCTGGAGGGACAGAGGCAAGAGGGTGGTGGAGGCCCCTGTATAACCCTTACTGTGCCCGAGAGCTTACTCGCCACCACAGTGGGGATGAAGTGCCGACATGTGAGTTGTGGGGCATCAGACCATAGCTCTCCTGCTGTGATCTCACGGCCTCTCCTCCCTCACAGACTGCCCGTCACTGCTGTCCCTCAGTGTGTCTCCAGGCGTGCACTCTGTCGCACGTGGCTGTGGTGCTCCTCTTCTGTTGTGTGGGATCCAGGTGGAGACAAGGGATGGCCCTGCTCACTGCGCTAACCCCTTTGGCACCAGCCCAGTTCACTCCACCTGTGTGCACCGGCCATGTGAGCAGCGCTCCATGGTGCTCTGGGTTTGAGCTCTGTGTTGACTCCTCGGTGACTGGCTCCACCTTTATCTCAGTGGCTCACGGTAGCCTCAGAGCAAGTGGCTGCCTGCCTGGACGAGCTCCACGTGCTCCCACACGAGTCTCCTGTCCTTCCCACAGTGTGCTCGGAGGTGTGTTCGCCCCATAAGCAGACACAGGCCAGGTTCTTGTGCACACTTGGGCTCCCAGCATTTTTTTTTTTTTTAAAGACAGAATCTCACTTTGTCACCCCAATAGAGTACTGTGGCGTCACAGCTCACAGGAACTTCAGACTGCTGAGCTCAAGTGATTCTCTTGCCTCTGACTCCCGAGTAGCTGGGACTACAGGCTCCTGCCACAACCCCCAGCTATCTTTAGAGATGAGATCTTGCTCTTGCTTAGGCTGGTCTCGAACCTGTGAACTCATGTGTGCCACTGCGCCGGGCGACTCCCAGCATTTTGGAAAGTCAAGGCAGGAGGATCACTTGGGGCCAGGAATTAAAGACCAACCTGGGAAACATAACAAGATCCTATCTCTGAAGAAAGAAAAAGAACAAACAAAACAAAATAGATCCAGCCATGGACTCCAGAAGACTGAAGTGAGTGGCTTCCTGGCAGGCTGGAGCTGGGTTTGAAGAAGTGTTTCTTTCTTGCATGTGCCCTCTGTCCCGGGTTCTGAGTGTGCAGCCTGGGGCATCCTTTATGAGTGTGCTCTTTGCTGGAGGAGTTGAGGATTCAGGGTGGGGTGGGGGTCCTGCCTGGCAGATGGAGGGGGGCGTGTTTCATCTGCCAATTGTTGTTGTGGAATTCCTGCTTCGGTGGGAGCTGAGCCGGATGCAGGGCCCCTTTGAGGGTGTCTGAGAGACACAGCCTCTGCTGGCCGTGCAGCATTCAGACTGGTACCGTTATGATGAGGCTCTCACCATCTTGTCTTCGGCTCTCTCTGGCTTCCCTGCTGCATCTGGACCTGTGCTGTACCGACCTCCATGGAAGCTTACTTCCTTTGGGCCTTTTTCTTCCTGTAGGCAGCACCCACTTCGCATGACACCAAGTTTTAAACCCAGTAGAAAATAGCCCACCAGAAAGGCTGGACACGGTATCTCTTGTAGGTGATGTCAGAAACTCACGTTCTGCCTCAGTTGAAGGGATAGAGGCAGTGGGTTTCTCTGCCTTGTTCCCTCAGAGAGACAGAGTAGGGGCTCCAGTTGTCCCCAGTGCATCTAGGGAGCTGTGGCTAGGCGGGCAGCTTTGGGTCCTAGGAAGCCTAAAACCCCATCACTTCTGGTGAGCTCCTGTTACCTTGCAGCTCTCACCTCCAGATCAAGCATGTTCTCTTTGTGGCTTCTCCCTGTTCAAATGCCAACATCCTTTGTACCACATCTATCTCACTTTACACAGTGTCACAGGCATCCTTCAGACCTTAGTTTATGGGTCCATAAGTCAGAAGGAAGACACACCCACCTGTGGGGAGAAGGGGGCAGCTTACTATCCTGGGCAGTCCGCCACTGGAGCCTGACCAGTTAGGTGTGTTCTGAGACGGTCTTGGCTGTGTGTTAATGATGCCAGTCGCATTTGAGGGGTGCCAGAGAGAGGAGGTGCAGCCTGCTGTCCTTGGTACCACAGAGTGAGTGTTAATTCTTCTCTGCTGTTGATCAGAGCCGCAGGGAAACATGAGGTAGGCTTCTTGGTCACTGTAATTTTATAAACCAGCGTGGAGCCACACACTCCATGGTTCATGCAGGGAGAGTCTGCTGGCGCAGCACTGGTGACCTGGGAGAAGTACAGAAAGCAGGTCACTATCACTGGATGCAGCACCCAGAGACACACTGCCTTGCTTGGCTGGTGATCTGTGAGTAGCGGGGATTTGGTTTTAGTTGCCTTTTAGTATGTCAGTATTATCTTAATTTTTTACAGTACAAATATCTGCTTTTATTTTTACATTAAGTGGTTATTTTATTTTATTTTTATTTATTTTTTTTTGAGACAGAGCCTCAAGCTGTCACCCTGGATAGAGTGCAGTGGCATCACAGCTCACAGCAACCTCCAACTCCTGGGCTCGAGCGAGTCTCCTGCCTCCGCCTCCCAAGTAGCTGGGACTACAGGCGTCCGCTACAACACCTGGCTAATTTTTGGTTGCGGCCATCATTGTTCGGCGGGCCGGGGCTGGATTCGAACCTGCCAGCTCAGGTGTACGTGGCTGGCGCCTTAGCTGCTTCAGCCACAGGCGCCGAGCCTAAGTGGTTATTTTTAAAAAGAAAGTCACACCTACCTCACTGCTGGTTCCTTTTTCCAGACCCCTTGAACCAAGAGCCTGGACTGGACTGGCAAGAGTAGAGTGCGTTCTGCTGTGTCAGCCGTGTCCAGCTGAGAGTGCTCTGGGCATTGGGAGCCCAGATGAGAAAGGTGTTTGACATGGCATGATTGGGAGAGGAAATGCTGCTGTCTGTCAGTGCCTTCTGTTGCTCGGACATTGGGTGTGGTGCTGGTGAGACATATGCTTCCAAATCTAGGCCTCCTGGCTGTGCAGTTTCAGGTGTGGCTGAGGCTGAAGGAATTTCTGGATTTCCTTTTGCTTGGTCACTCCCTGCCCTGGTCAGCAGCCTTAAGCGTTTCTGAGGGATTTGAGGGCTCAAGGAGGAAGAGGAGCTGGGTTAGGAGGGACCCCCACCTGGGCTTCCTGCTGCCTGCTGTTTTCCTGGCCCCTGGCCTGCAGTGTGGTCTGCGAGGTGCTTCTATGGGACTGGCCCAGTCACCCTGTGTTGGAGACAGATCGCATGTGATCTGCGGTCACCAGATGCCTGACCCTGGGCCCTCAGAGGAGGGATCTGTTTGGGGGCTGACACTGTAGCATGCACTTGTTCACAGAGCAGGCAACCCTATGTCGCTGACGGACGTCCCCTGTGTGGTGCATGAGAGCAGCTGATGGGCCTGTCTTTCTGGCGAGAGCTCTGGTTTCTGTGGGCCACCCTGCAGAGTGTGCCTGTCTGCAGCCAGGAGCCGCAGCTGGCTGGAGAGTGCTGTCCAGGTCCACGGGAGGTCTCTCCTCTCTGGAAAGAGTCCTGAGCCTACTTCCCGCACCAGCTGTGCGTATGGTATCAGCCAAGGCAGAGAGGCTGTGGGGATCTGGTGGGCCTGGCACTAGGCCAGTGGAAGGAGGTGTGCAGGCCACCTGATCCCCTGGCCCCATACCCTGTCCTGTCTCCAGAGCTTCTGCCTAGCTTTCCCCATGAGAGGTGGACTCGGTTGGGTGTCCTCTGGGTCCCTGGACAATGAGTGCTCTCTGTCGTCCTGAATACCCACTCCTGCTGAGCTGGGAGCTCCTCTGCCCAGGATCTGCTCAGAACTCAGCATTCGTCTTTGTTGACTGTTGTAAGATTGTCATCCCATGTAAGCGACTTGTTTAGATAATTAGAAAGTCATATGGCACATTTTATGAGTCAGCAGATACATCACAGTTGGGCTTGTTCTGGGTGTCCTGCTGTGAGAAATGGCTGTACCTCTTCTACAGTGCCTCTGGCCTGATAGGGGTTGGCACTGGGGGACTTTTCTTGGTGTCTTCTCTGTTGCCCATCCTCAGGACTGGGGCTCGGGGGCGGTGGAGCCTGCACAGTCTGCACAGTGCGTGGGTGCAGTGGCTGTGTCTGTTCTGTCCACTGCTCCAGCCGCCACCTCCAGGGGGAGGCTGCATGGCCTGCTGGTTGGCTCCCTGAGTCTCTGCACTCTGCCTCAGAGCCTCTGCAGCCCCCTTGGTGGTTCTGTTTCTTGATATTCTGCAAATCTGTCTCCTATTGATTTTTTTTTTTTTAATTTTCTGGACTTAACAGCAAAGGCACCCATTCTTCTAGGCCCAGGGCACCTCCTGGGCTGTGCAGTGGACTTGGTGGGGCTCAGCAGCCCACCCCACCCCACACCCACCCGGCCTCAGGGAGCTGAGCCAGTTTAGGAGAAAAGGAGTTAAAATGGCATCATTGTTTTGCAAATGGGGTGCCAAAAATAACATCTTTTCACAGTGAATTTCTCAGTAAAGATAGGAGCTTTATATATACCCATTTATATTTGGACTTGCATTGAAGCTTGAGCAGTTAGGAGATGTAGAAAATAGTGTGTTTGGAGAACAGAGATAAAGGTGTGTGTGTTTCTTTTTTCACACACTGACTAAAGCAAGAAAAAGTGTGTGTTTTGAGAAGTGAGGACAAGAAACCTGAAATGAGAAGTTTCTGCAGCAACTCATTTCTTTCTAAATTTTTAATGTTTATTTTCAAAATTTTTAGGTTACTCCTATTTCTTGAGAAATTATTGAATGCATTCCTTTCCCTAAACAATTAGAACATTGGAAATGGATCTGACTCCTCTGTCCTGTGACATCCTCTTCCTTCATCTACTCCTTTTCTTTAAATTTCTTTTCTTTTCTTTTCTTTCCTTTCCCTTCCTTTCAACATTCTCACTCTGTCACCCTGGATAGAGTTCAGTGGCACCATCGTAATTCACAGCAACCTCAAACTCTTGGGCTCAGGTGATCCTCCTGCCTCAGGTGCCCACCGCAACACCTGGCTAGTTTTTCCATTTTTAGTAGAGATGGGGTCTCACTCTTGCTCAGGCTGGTCTCAAACTCCTGAGCTCAAGCAATCCTTCCACCTTGGCTTCCCAGAGTGCTGGGATTACAGCATGAGCCACCATGCCTGGCATCATTTTTTTCTGGTTTTTTTTGAGACAGAATCTCACTCCGTCACCTTTGGTAGAGTGCTGTGGTGTCACAGCTCACAGCAACCTCAAACTCCTGGGCTCAAGTGATCCTCCTGCCTCAGCTTCCTGAGTAGCTGGGACTATAGGCACATACTACTGTGCCTAGCTGACTTAAATTTTTTTTTTTTTTTTTAGTGATGGGGTCCTACCATATTGCCCAGGCTGTCTCCACCAAGTCAGAAATCCACGTGTAAGTTTTGACTCCCTACAACCTGACTGCTGCCCGGACATAGGAGGGATCACGCTTTTTCTTTTTCTAAAAATGTTTCTATATGATGGTGTACCAATCCCTCTACTGTCTGCTTTAGTTTCCGTGCCTATATCCTGGAGAGGTGAGAGCCGTCTTGAGTCATGCAGCGCCTCTGGCAGGACTCTTAAGTTCCTTCGTTTTCTAGCCCTGCTTCTTCCACACCCTCTTCAGCATTGGCACCAGCTCACAAGCACTCACCTCCACCAGGTCATCTGGTCTGTTAGCTGTTGAATTTTTCCAAGATCTGTATCTTGGAACTGCCTTTTTTTTTTGCCATACCCACAGTCTCTTGATTTTCTTTATCGGCGTTGTCGTAACTGCTGTGAATTCATGTGCAGCATCTGGACAAGTTTTCTTCAGCAGGAATTTATTATTGTGGACTTGATGACTTTCATAGGTTTTTCTATAGCAACAATGGCATTTTTATAATCTAATCTTTCCAGACATTTATGTTGTTATCTGTGTCAGGGTTCCCTTTCCTAACTCACCAGTCGATTCCGTAGTGTGCCACATGCGAGGAGCTCTGAAGGGCCTCCTGGCCCCTGATCTAGCATTTGGATTAGATGTTGTGTTTGGGGCAAGTAGACCACTTTGACGCCTTTAATGTTGGACTCATGGGGTTCTGGGTGGTCAGGGGTGTTGTCCAAGATCAAAGGGACGTTGGAGGTCAGTCCCTTACTGGCATGGTGTTTTCCCGACTCAGGCAAAACATCTATAGAGCCAGTTCATGGAAAGGGTTTTGGTTGTTCCAGGCCTTCTGCACACAGCCAGATCCCTCACCTGGTGCTCACCACCTCCCTGCAAGACTCCGAGGCTGGCAGCTGGGCCAGTTGCATGTGCCCAGAACAGTAGCTAGCCTGTCCCTTTCAGCCTCCTGCTGGTGCTGGCTTCTCTTCCTTACTAGTAAGTTCTTTGTGGCTTTTCTCCCCTGGACAGAGAGCACATCTGCCTGCCTTAAAAGCCTATGCGGGCGGATACCTCTTCAGAGATTTTCTTTCTTTCTTTTTTTAATTGTTGAGGATTCATTGAGGGTGCAGAGAACCAGGTGACACTGCTTGCATTTGTTAGGGCCTCTTACAATCATGTCCCATCTCCAAGAGATGTGTCACACTGTGATCCCCCCTTCCCTCATTCTGCTCTCTCCATTCCTTCTCCCTCCACCATGTACTAGGTCATTAATTGTCCTCATATCAGAATTGAGTACATGGGATTCTTGCTTCTCCCTTCTTGTGATGCTTTACTAAGAAGAGTGTGTTCTAACTCCATCCACGATACTACAAAAAATGTAAAGTCTCTGTCTTTTTTAGTGGTTGAAGGGTAGTATTTCATGGTATACATATACCAAGTTTGTTAATCCATTCCTGGGTTTGTGGGCATTTAGGCTGTTTCCACAGTTTGGCAATTGTAAATTCAGCTGCAATAAACAATCTAGTGCAAATGTCCTTATGATAAAAGAATTTTTTTCCCTTCTGGGTAGATGGTTAGTAGTGGGATTGAAGGATCAAATGGGAGGTCTAGTTTGAGTTCTTGGAAGGTTCTCCATACTTCCTTCCAAATGAGTAGTATTAGTTTGCAGGCCCAACAACATAATATGTGTTCCCTTCTCTCCACATCCACGACAGCACCTGTGGCTTTGAAACTTTGTGATGTGGGTCATTCTCACTGGGGTTAGGTGATACGTCATGTGATATGTCAGTATGAATTGCATTTCCCTGATAATTAGGGATGATGAGCGTTTTTTCATGTTTGTTAGCCATTCATCTGTCTTCCTTAGAGAAGGTTTTATTCATCTCTCTTGCCCAGTGATACAGGGGATTGTTATTGTATGTTAATTTGAGTTCTCTATAGATCCTAGTTATCAAGCTTTTTGTCCGAATCATAATATGCAAATATCTTTTCCCATTCTGATGGTTGTCTATTTGCTTTGGTTGTCCCCTTGGCTGTACAGAAGCTATTCAATTTAATTAAGTCCCATTTGTTTATTTTTGTTGCTGCACTTAAGAGATTTTCTTAATGGTGCCTGGTGACTTATTGGTCTGCAGATGCTGTTCTCTTGTTAGGGAGACATTTTGAAAACCAGAATTCTTTCTAAAATTATCAAACCATCCTTTGCTGGTATTAAATTTTCCAGCTTTAGAGCCTTTTCCTTCCTTTCACTTTTACATTTTCATATGACAACTTTCCTTCTCTTGTGTGGTATTAGCATCTATGAGGATACTCTTTTAAAAAATATTTATTTGTGGCTCAGCGCCTGTGGCTCAGCGGGCTAAGGCGCCAGCCACGTACACCTGAGCTGGCAGGTTCGAATCCAGCCTGGGCCCACCAAACAACAATGATGGCTGCAACCAAAAAATGGCCAGGCGTTGTGGCGGGCGCCTGTAGTCCCAGCTACTTGGGAGGC
>CAUYRH010169098.1:0-32819 GCA_963574655.1 Perodicticus potto
GGTGGGGACTGGGTGCAGGTGGGGATGGGAGCAGGTGGGGACTGGGTGCAGGTGGGGATAGGCACAGGTGGGACTGGGTGCAGGTGGGGATGGGCACAGGTGGGGACTGGGTGCAGGTGGGGATGGGAGCAGGTGGGGACTGGGTGCAGGTGGGGATAGGCACAGGTGGGGACTGGGTGCAGGTGGGGATGGGCGCAGGTGGGGACTGGGCATGGGTGGGGACTGGGTGCAGGTGGGGACTGGGCATAGGTGGGTACTGGACAGAGGGTGGGGATGGGTGCAGGTGGGGACTGGGCATAGGGTGGGGACTGGACAGAGGATGGGCATGGGTGCAGGTGGGGACTGGGCAGAGGGTGGGGACTGGGTGCAGGTAGGGACTGGGCATAGGTGGGGGGTGGGCACAGTGGGCATGGGTGCATATTTCAGATCTGGAGGACTAAGGGCACAGAGAGGCGGAAGAGCCAGGAATGGCCACTGTTTAAGAATCTCTCCTATGGGGCGGCGCCTGTGGCTCAAAGGAGTAGGGTGCCAGCCCCATATACTGGAGGTGGGGAGTTCAAACCTCTCCCTGGCCCCCAAAACCTACAAAATAAATAAATAAATAAATAAATAAAATAAATCCCTCCTAGGAGTTTCCCCCTGCAGGTGACTTCTTTTTAACAATGTCAACGCGAAGGATAAAGGTGGAAAGGACTGAAATCCTAGATCCCTGTCCTGAGAGATCAGGAGGGAAGACTCACGGTCGGGCCTCAGGTGTGGAAGGGAAGCCTGGGGTGCCACCTTCCCTCAGGGCCAAGGGGAGCTCAAGGCCACTCCCTTCGCCCCCGTGCACCCTTCACACAGCACCACTGCAGTATTTAAGGAGAAACAACCCAGCCTCTTCCCCGCCCCGCCCCGCCCGCCTTCACTGGGGGCGCGGAGCGCTCAGGTGTTCCCGACTGCCCACTTCTTACCTTCAGCTTTGCGTTGACCAACTTTGAGTCGGGCTTCTCCCCTCCCACAGACGCCCGAACTTTAGCTTGCCCCAAATCTGGGCAGGCACTAAACTGGGGAACAGCCAGCACGCCTCTTATCCCCAAGTCCCGGACCACAGAGGGACATTTCTCGTCGGACCGAGGGAACGGGGACGGGGGGTGGGGTGGGGTGCCGTGCGCAGGGATTGCTCGTCCTCAGCTGCCCCACTTTCCCCTGCTTCCTCTCCTACATCAGAAAACAAAACCACGCTGGTTCCTGTTTCCTTTTGAGATTGCCGATTTCTGAGAACAGACCGTTCTCTTTCTAGCGCCTTCCTACCTTTTGCAAGTCGGGATTCGTTTTTATTAGACGTTGGTGTGCAGCTGAGAGTGATCCCAGGAGAGGAAGCGCCGCGGTGGTGGGGCCCCAGGGCATTTTTCTTTCTCTTGGGGAAACCTCAACTTTCTGAAGGTGAATGAATTTCTAAAGGAGGAGTATTGCCCCGGGCGAACTAATTGCTGGCTGAAAATCGCGGTAGTGATGTCCTCCAGGGGCGAGGGGTGTGTTTGGGAAGCTGTGAGGAGTGGACAGCTCCGAGAGGGGTGGGATGGCCGGGGCAGAAGTGGGAGGTACCGGAGGCGTTACTAGAAACCGCGCTTCGTGGGCGAGCGGGAGTGGGGGGCAGGGTGGGGGGTGGGCTTGAAGCCTCTTCGCCCCGAGGTCTGAACAGGGAGCAGCGGCGGCGAGAGGGAGCGGGACGGAGTTAGGACCGCTCGGAGCGCCCAGGTCTCGAGGTAGCGTAAGGTTTGCAATCCTTCCACTTGCTGGCAGTTGCAGATGCCACCCCTCCGAGGGCTGCGGCTTCCACCGGCTTGCAGATCTGCGTCCCCTTAGCAGGCCCTCGCTCTCGCGCTTCAATCCGCACTCGCCCTAAGTTTGCCGAGAGCTCGCTGCCCGCCCGGAGCGGGGTCCCGGCCAGGCGCTGCGGGCGGGGGCGGGGAGCCGGGCACCGCCATCCGGAAGCAGCGCGGGCCATGTATATTTCATCAAACGGACCTCGGGTGCGTCGCGGCTCGCAGCCCTCAACGCTATGTGCAGTGACATTTCTGACTTGAGTGGAGGAACGCGCGGAGGACGCCCGGGCGAAACTGGTCCTGGAGGATCTTCTTGGCGCCAATGCTAATTGTCCTGATTTATGCCCCTTCTGACTGAGCTCAACGTCTTCATCTGAAATAAAATGAAAGCGGTGCCAAGCGGGATAGAACCGCCTGGCCGCTGGCTCTGATCAGAAAATCGTCCTGCGACTTAAAAAAAAAGAAAGAAAGAAAGAAAGAGAAAAAGAAAAAAGAAAAAGAGAGAGAGAGAAAGAAAAAGAAAAAATAGAAATAGAAAAAAAGAAAACAATCCCTCAGTAAAAGTTTAAGGCGAGAGAAGTGCCAGAGCAGAGGCGCGGGGCGGCGCGGAGCACCGCAGCTAGCAGGGGACTGGGCTGGCCGGACTCTGAAGGCTGATTTCGCTCTTCACATCTCTGTATTTTTGGAGGGAGAGGCACCTTTCTCATCCTCCCTTCCTCTCCGCCCACCCCTTCTCCCTCCCCTCGTCTACCTGTCAAAGTCACTGATCTTTTGCATTTCGGAAGAGGACGTCAACGGGAAGGAATTCCCCTCTTGGTGCCGGCTGGGAGAGGGGGCGACGTGCGCGAGGCTCCCCCGGGGGCCGAGGCGAAGGTAATTAAGCGGCGGGGAGTGTTGTGGGGCGCCGGGTTCTGGGTCCGCAGGGTCCCCTCCCGCAGTCGGCGGGCGGCGATCGCGACCCCCGGGCGGCGGCGGCGGCGGCTCTCGGGTCCGCACCGCGCCCGCTCCGCCCGCGCCCGGCAGGAGGCTCCGCCGGCGCCGCCGCCCGCGGGCTCCGCTGCTGCGGCCGCCGCCCGAGGCGGACCAGGCTGTGCAGGGCCGCCGCCCCGCGCTCCGGCCAACCAGCCCCAGGGTAAGTGCAGCCGGCTTCGCTCTCCTCCAGCGCCCGGCGCCCCTGGTCTTTGCCCCCTCCCCGGGCGTCCTCCCTCCCTCCCTCCGGGACCCCCCAGTGCAATCCACAGGCGGGAGGGAAGGCTCAGGGTGGCGAGGAACTTTGTAAAGCGCCCTGAGGAGGCAGCGCGCGGAGCCGGTGCGCGCACACACACCCGCACACTCCCACCCACACGCGAATCTCGGTGGGGGTGCGCCCCGAGTGGGCTCCGAGTCCCAGCCCCGGCGCTGGCTCTGCGCCTGCACCCGCCCGGCGCGCCGCGCTCCGCGCGCTCACACCTGACCGCACACAACGCTCAGGGCGCTGATCGTTTTATTTCCTTCTGCCAAGTCCCTTGCTTTGGGGGAGACCGGGGGACACTAGCCCCGTTGCGGGCCCTGTAGCGCTAGTTGCCACACCGAGAGCTTTGCAGTCCCCTTTATTGGTGTGGGATTAAGGCATTGCTATCCCGTGCTGTGCAGCTGGGGAGAAAGGAAAATTGCAAGAGGGTAGGACTTGGAGTAGGAATGCTGCTTGGTCTCTTTCCACAGATTCTTTACTGGCATCACATTAATCGGTTAATGGATTCGGCTAGAGACATTAAATTGCTCTCCTGTATGGGTCTGTGGATATCTATATGTGATACAAATAATACTGAATATTATTGGGCCTAAAATAACCAATTAAGTGATTCCTACAAGGGAAAACTTAAATATAAAAAGAAACTGCGCCCTCTGCTGTTTATTTTAGTAACCTCACCCGGGGACCATTTTTTTCAGAACTCCATTTAAGAGTAGGTTGTCATCTTATAGGGCAAGGAAGAAAAATTCCTAGCGGGGATTTTAAAGCAACTTTATTTGGAAGAGTCGTAGGTTGGGTTCCTATCGCTGCATCGGGTTTAGATTTCCAGTGACTAGGGGGTCTCCCCCTTCCTCTTCCATTCTCCTCCTCAGGCAGGAAATAATAGAGCCACTCCTTATCATAACAAATTGTCGATCTTTGGAAAATTCTGAGTGAGATTCAGAATTCCTCTAAACATATGGTGAATCTGGCAGTAGAGCTTCTCTAGAAATAAGACCCTGTCTTATGACTGAAAATACTAAAAGTTTTTTATCTTACAGAAATGAAAAAAAAAAAAAAACAAAGATCTCCCCCCAAAATCTTTTATTCAAATATGGTTAGTGGTTATGCTTGTAAAGTTTTTCAAAAATTCCCTTTTTGGGGGGGTGGAGTTTTGCACTTGAGGAGCATCTTGAACCTGTGAGAAAATTAGCAGCCCCACATTTCCTTAAGTATTTTGAACTGTGTCTCTTTGAATGCCTTACCCACCGCCCTTTCTCTTTGGCAAAGAAAAAGCAGCACAATAGCTGTCCAAGATTCTTTCTGAAGATAAGCAACTTTCACTTTTTCATTAAGATAAAATTTGGATCTCTGCATGTGGATCAGCATGCCAAGAAAAAAATGCATCAAGTATTTCACACATTACATTGTTCTAGCTTACTTATGAAAGGGAAATCTTTACTTTTATTTTCTGGATGCCATGAAATGAGATATATTTTACCACTAAAGACCAACATGAGGGTATTCAGGATTCTATATGTTGGGCTATTAATTTGATGCTATTTCTTATTGTGAAATTTAAGAGGGACAATCTTAAAAATTTTGTCAGGAAACAGTTTATTTGGACAGAAAGCTGTTTTCCTATTAAGTTTTTTGTTTTGTCAGCTGTCATTGGGTATGTGTGCTAAAACAATTCAGGTTAGCTTTTTTAAGAAGAGCCTGATGTATTTTGCAGTTTCCTTTTGTATATCTCCAGTTGGTGCTAATACCTGTCTTTGCTTCTATTATTATTCTGAAAAACATGAGGTAATATGTTAAAAAGTTAAGCCATTACACATTTATTTGATAGGCTTATTAAGTATTATAAAAACTTGGAGAGAGGTTTAGAGTTACAGAAGCACCGAGGCTTTAGAAATAAATAAAATTCTATTCAACTTAGAAAATCAATTATATAGTATCATTGAAAAAACATGTGTGTGAATTATGTTGTTTAATAGAAGGAGGTTTATTAGTCAGTCAGGTCTTAGGTTAGTGAGAGGTTTAGCATACCTTTAAAAATAATTTTATTTTCAGAATCCAAAGTTTTGTTTCAAAACTTCAGGTGAGTATAGGCTTCTCGTTTGTGCATTTGACACCTTGGATCTCTGAACTTTGCTGTATGAGAATGAAATATCTGTTGCTCACATGACAATTAAACACCAGACTTTTTTCAGGCTTAGCTGATTTTGAAATAAATGTATGTTTTATTCCATCCCCAGACATTCTATAAAATATGTGTCATCTAGTGTCTCCAATCAGTATTCTCTCAGAGAAAATAGAGATATTTCAAATAGTAAGGTGTGTTATTTGGTTTTATTAAAAATCTCGTGATAGACCATTGCTCATAATTTCCAATCAAGTCTGAGTAAGCTACGCCAATGGTGGTGCAGTGCATGTTAAAGCTCTTATATTGCCAGAGAAAGTTAACAAAAGGATGGAAACGTATGTTTCTCATTAAGATGACTAGAAAAGGCTTTCTTCACAACAAATAAGTCCAAAAAGGATTGAATACATGATAAAACATCTTAGGTAATAAATTTCATTATGACTGTGTTAGTAGCTGCTGATTTTGATAGGTTAAGGGATATGTATGTATTTATCTCTTCTTATATTTTACTCAATGGTAGAGAGTCAATTTTCCTTTTACTTCCCATTCAGAAATGTGCATGTTTATAAAAATTATTCATGTCCAGTAGGAATGAGTCAATGGCTATCTATTTCAGGTACCCCTTGAAGAGGGGAATATTTATGAAACAAAGAGCCCACTCCCACCACTCACACCTCCTCGTGAGATTATATAATAAAATGAAAGTTCAAAGGAGCCAACTAGATTAGGAGATTTACAGGCAGTATTTTCCTTTCAGTTGATGACATTGGCAGTTGTTTTTGGAATACAGTTGCTTATAGTTTTAATTATTATTCTTTCCATGTAATATTTGGGAAGGCTTTTTTTTTTCTTTCCAGAGGGGAGAAAGGGCCTGTGAAATGCCTTCTGTAAAGTTAATCCAAATGGGTGAAGAGAATTAGCTACAGAATCCTGGACAACGTATGCGTTCTATGTATGCAAAGCCATTTTATAGTCCATTTAGTCCTGATCAATAATACCTATCAACTTGAGGGCCATGACATAATTTTATCTTTTTTCATTGGCTCCACAAATTTATTTACCAGAGGTCTGTAAAGTACTCGCAGCATATGAACAGGTACTTTTATCCAGGAGGCCTTCTTAGGACTTAAGTGCCAGGGACAGGTGATGGCATCATTATTCGGTTACAGTGAGTTTCCAAGGTTTGCAAAGTAAAGAACTAGAACGGGGGCTGCCCAGAGCTCTTCTGCAGCTGCTCTTATTTAGGTGACAAAGACAGAACCCTAAGGCAAATTCAAAGGCCACATGACTTGGCAATTAGTTCAGTTATGGGCTAGAACAGATAACACGTTTAGTATATTAACTCTCCAAATATGTCATTGAATGTCCTTCTCATAATCGGTTTGCCTAGCTATTTGCTGTGGTGACCTAGCTTTTAAGAAGCTATTGATAATTTTAACCTGGTTGTAAGCTTAGCCAGATGGGAACCAGTGCCATAATAGGTAATGGAGGTTAAGGTGTAAATAATATTCTCTTTTTTCATCATTTTACTTTGTTTGAAAACTCAACCATTATGCTTTAATAGAAAATTCCTGGTTTTCGCAGAGGCTTCTTTTCCATGGTGTGTCATGGAAGTTCATAGATTAAATTTCGTACTCATTTGAAATTAAGAGGATTTTCTTTGAAGTGTATGTAGCACTGACAAGGAAGGAGACCCGGAAATGAAGGATACCTAGTGATGATACAAACAAAAGCATGAGAATGAAATCAAATAATTATGTTAAAGAGCAACTTAGTGTGCCCCTGCTCCTGATCTGGAATATGCCGTGGTCAATATCTTTTTCTGTGTCAATGGGAGCTTATTAAATGTAAATTCTGCAGACTAACTGAGCCATGCCATATTAGTGCTTGCCAAAGCTTGACATTTTTAATACATTAATAATATGTCTGTAATGTAATGGAAAACTATTAATCACAACTGGTTATGTGCCAGAAATTTAAGCTATAATTGGCTGCTTCTTGTCAAGAATGTCTGTGGCACAGTCCTGCAACTACTTCATATTCAAATATCTTGCAGTCCTCTGCATTTTTCCCTGTCAGTTCTCTAAATGCGATCAATGGTGTGGTCCATAATTCTGTGTAATGACCATCATTATAATTCTGGTATACTTCAATGAGAATTCTTTATAATGGGGTTGCTGTTGTGTCAGGAGATGGTAACAGATTCACACACATTCCTTTACCATCCAAATTTTTTCATGTGCAAATACATGGGGTGTCCATAAAGTCCATGTGCAGTTTAAAATTAGTGTGCCCTTTTCTTTCTTTTTTTCTTTTTTTCGTGTGCCATTTTCAATCGCACATGAACTTTATGGACACCCTGATGGTCTCCGTTTATTTTGTGATTACTGTAGGGCAAAATGTGAGTGAGGACGGATTACTTAGGAATAAATGGGTAAGGGGAATATCATTTATTGGTTAAAAAAAGGTGAAAACTAATCTCAGGAAGCATTCGGATATGTACCAATCTTTATTAAGTAATATGAAAAATTAACCCATAATGCTCCTCCATTCAAACTCAAAGCAGTCCTTTCCAGGTCTTCAAGATTATCTTGTTCTTGATAAATAAACTGCTTTGTATATGCCACTGAACACCGAAGTTCATATTTCGTGATCCAGTAGAATTTACACTGCGACAGTCGTGGTGCCCACTTCCTCCCTCACCCTGGAAAGTGTTCGTTTCCTCCTAGGATAAAGGAAGAAACACGGTGGAAACGAGCATCTAGGAAAAGTAGGTCTGTGTCACTTTACCACCTTTTCAGATTATTCCTTGTCAAATTGTTGGATGTTTCTGAAAACATCAATGTAAAATTACTGAGGAGTCTGAAAAAAAGCACAGGGTTGTAGTAGCCACAGCACGTGTTCTCTGGGATTTTTTTTTTTTCTTTCTAGTTTAAGATGTCAAGTTGTGCTTACCATAGAGTAGTCTTTAGGTGGCAAGGAAAAGGCAGGTTCAAATCTGCAGTTTATGCATGTTTGGACAAACTGCTAATTATGGCTTCATAGGAACTCAAATATTCAACACTTTTTCCTAATAGACAATATCACCAATTGCAGCTGTATGATAACATTTTATGAATTGAATATAATGAAAATTGCACTCGCATCCGTAAAGCAATTATTATAAATTACTTTGCTATGGAAACACAATTCAACCATCTGTTGGCATTTCGTAGTCTCTGTGGCTTAGTTCATTTTAAGACGGTATATTATTTAAAGATAATGAATTCCCTTCGTAAGATTGTTTGAAGATAGTGAACTTCCCTATTTCAACAGTTTAATGTGAATTGAAGTGTCCGTAATGGGATTTTCTAAAACCATTGGCTTTTTTGTCCCTTTTGAGTTGTTTACAAAATAGTTAATTTGGGGCTATGAATATGAACGAACTAATTAAACAAAGGCTTTTTAAAAAACACCTAGTTTCTAAATATTAGTGTTTGTTTAGTTTGCTTAGATTTGGACATTAGATTTGAGAGAAGTTGCCCAGTTAAACTTGCCAGTGACTTGTACCCATAGTTATGCCGGCTGCATTATTAGTTAACTAAAAGTACTTCTAAACAATATTTTTTATTTTCTCTTAGAACTAGTGCCATATTATTCTGCTTCATGGCCTGTTAACTCACCCTCAGCTGTTTTTATATGTGCATTTTAAATTGTGCTTTTTACTATAGAGTTTTTAGTTTTAAAGCAGTGTATAATCTTCACCTTTGGGACAAATTCTCTTCTGTTACAGAAAGTTAACAACAAATGCAGATGTCATGGCTATAAAAAGATGTCAGAAAATAGAAAATTTACAAAATTCTTATGAAAGGAAAATTTGCTCCTTTGGTTTTATTTTGGAATTTTTTTTTCAGAGAGACAAGTTGTTTTGCTCACTCAATGCAACTCAACAAAATTCTCCCAATTCTGCTAATCCTTAGTGATGGACTCATACAAACAGCGCTGGTTTTCACTCCAGCTAACGAAAGCTAAGATACACTCTAGGAATTTGGAGATTTGTAGGGTCTCATTGCCAAGAGACAAAAGGGCACACGAGTAGTTGTCATTCCTTTGTCATGGTTCTCAAAGCGTTCATTTCCCTCGTTGTTGTCTTGGAGGATTTTCTAACACTGATGTATGAGAAATGTTTAAAATCCAGCTTCTTGCTCTCAGTACTGTCCAGATGGAAATGCAATTTTTGAAGTGAAAACCTGTAACTCACCTGGAACACACACGTCTGTCTTTGTTATGGAAGAGTTAAATCCTTTGTATCGGAAATTCTCCCCCACGTGAATGATTTCTGTAGTTTGCTCATTCTAGCAAAGCAGCTGAGTAAAGGTTATCCCTACTACACCAATTTGCTTTATATTGCATCAAACCTTCAAAATGTCAACATGTCATACGTTTCGTAATGCATCGATTCTGGGACAATAACTCTTACTCTTATTGTTTCTAAAAGGGTGTTGGTGCCAGAAGAAAAGAATGATTGATGGGAAACAGATACCAGCCTGCGGATACTCATCCTTCTGCTTCCGATGCTGATATCTGAGTGCACCTGAGCGCCCCCCACGAGCTGGGCCCCAGGAGGATCACTCAGGCTTATCGGCTGCACTACGGGAGAGCCATCGCTGTGCTAAATTATTATCTGCGGCTGGACATCTTTTACAAAAGCCAAACTAGACCTGAGTTTATTTCGTAGATATGTTTTAGGACAAAGAAAAAGCTGCAAGTTGTCAATGCCTAACACCCAAGCATGTCAGGCTTCCACCAAAGTCCTCAATAAACCTGGCCACGCACAACATCCTCACCCTTCATACTCGGTTTTGGAATCAGCTTTGAAAGCCCCTCCTGTTTTATTTTTAATACACAGACCTACCTACATATAGACATCGTAGATACGTACATGTATCTGTAAAACAGACACAGACCACAGAGCAAACTGCTTTAGTTTCCTCGAAGATCAGAAAGGATTTAGAGATGTATTTGTCCAGATTCCTCTCGATTCATGCCCTTTGGGTGACAGTGTCCTCGGTGATGCAGCCCTACCCTCTGGTGTGGGGACATTACGATGTGTGCAAGACTCAGATTTACACAGAAGAAGGGAAAGTTTGGGATTACATGGCCTGCCAGCCGGAATCCACAGACATGACAAAATATCTGAAAGTGAAACTGGATCCTCCGGACATTACCTGTGGAGACCCTCCTGAGACGTTCTGTGCGATGGTGAGGCAACGTTTTGATTAGAATATATCGTATAAATCATGGGGTCTGATTTCACAGACATGCAGATGTGGCGAGGGAGAAGGCTTAGTTTATGCCGTGGGCTGAATCTGCAGCGGGCGGATTTGTGTTAACTGGCTAGCGGCCTTCTCAGGGAGGCTCGCACTACCTGGAGTTAGTAAGTTTGCTCTTCTTGATTGGCGCACCGGAACTCACCTTTTGCTTCTCTGCAACCTAAAAGTTCCATTGAGGCAGGTGCCATATATGAGTTATAAAGGAAAAAGTCCAGTTGAAGGTTGGGAATTGGGTTAGGGCCTCTCTGTCATGTGAAGGATAAAATCCGTTGGCACACCAACTAAACACACACAGGTTTCCTCACACATGTGTGTAAGGCTGGTCCCAAATTCCATAGTTCAAGGCTAGATTCGATTTCACGGTTTTCTTCATCAGGAAGCTGATGTGGTTTGGAAGTTCTAATCAGGAGACCACGGAGGAGGAGGACTAAGATCCTTGCGAGAAGCTTTTCAGGAAAAGTCTTATTTGCCAACTCACGCAGGCCTTTATTTTCAAGGGTCGTGGTTTTCTATGGGTAAAGATGACCACTGGGGTGCTGGAAATATATTTATTAGAAAGCAATAAGCTGGGGCATACAAATCCAGATACTGCCCTTTGGATACGGAGGCTTACAAAATTCATTGTTCTTGGGGTGTATGTAAATGTTTTTCAGGTAGAAAGTTAAATACTATGTGACAATATAGTGACAACATTGTTGTCAGGCAACAATTGGAGTGACATTATGAATTTTCATGAAGGACATAGCTGACAATATACTTAGAAAGTATTAGTAAAGTGATTGGTGATTACAATGGTATAAATTTAACGTGCTAAGGAATTTGGACAGTAGGTTTATTTGGTTTATGTTTTCTTTTTAGTTATGGGTAGTCTTTATTTGATACAAGAACTGTGATCCCATTTTTATTCCTATAACAGATATAATTGTATAGCAGATACTAATGGTATTCTTACCTGATTTTATTACCTTGAACCTGGCCTGGCATTTTCAGGATAGTGAAACTATTAATCAAAGGAGCATCTGTTCACAGTCCCCAGTGAGTAAAATTAGCATAAGATCATCTTAGACCTAGCACTATAGAGTTTTGTAATAGGAAACAATTTTGAGCAATAAAGAGTGTTTTCACCTAAAAGCTAAGGGCTTGACATTTTTCAGAAGTGCCTTTGGGGACTGGTTTGAATTATAGTCTAAACCTGATTTTGTGGAGAGTGAGAAAAAGAGCTTGGCTATTAGGTGTCACTATGACTAAAGTACCCTGAAAGACTAAATATTTCAAAGAGAGGACCCGTCTCTCCAGGAAACAGGTATGTGCTTTGCAAAGATGTTGCGTTTTAGATACCAGAGACTTCCAGAGAAGGAGTTTATTCAAACATATTAGCAAAACTATATTATTCAAACATATTAGCAAAACTAAATTTTTAAAGGAGAAGAGACATTTGTTGGCTTTCTATAAGATCTTTAATAGTTTCTAAGAAAAGGTCAAATTTAAGATCTCATTGCAAATCTGGGCTGAGATTGCTGTTTGGGTGATAGGCTGTGCAATCTTCCACTCCTTACAGCAGAGTCCTGAGGCAACTTTCATGTTAAGAACACTCTAGTTCTATATATTGGTTTATATGACACTTGCAACAATGTGCCTCTTCTAGAATTGTTTAATAGTTTAGAGAGCTAAGTAAAATAGCAAGCATTCTCTCCCAGGGCACATTTTCCCCTGTGTAGTTCCTGTCTGATGTGTTCAGGTTGGGGTGTGTGTGTACAGCTTCCTTGATCTCAACCTCTGGGCAGAGAATGCTTCTGCAGCTCTGCTCCTGTCCGTCATTTGGAAGGGTTTGCTCGGCGTCTTCAGCATGCCCCTTTCTCTCATCACAAGTAGAAAGGGCACATCACAGAACTTCCCGTGCTTGCCTTTCCAAGGGATATGGTCTAAGGTTCTTAAACAAGTCCTTTCCTAGCAGAGTGGCTGAATGATGTTAAAGACCAAATGGGAAAAAAGAACTAAAATGATAGCCCTCATCTTTCTCAAGACATACATACATCACAAGTTCACATGAAACTCCACAGGGCAGTCTTTCAAAAGACTGCGTCTTCGTGTCGTGCAGACCTGCAGAAACCTTGGTGCATTTTAACTTGTCATTGAGGAGAATGGCTTTTCAAGGGGGCATGTAAGGTTTGTGAGATGTTACTTATCAATGCTTAATTTGTATTCTTTAATATGCATGTGATTGGTACAACAGATTTCATAATCTATCCTTGAAATACACACTCTGGGACTATTTATATGCATAGTATATGCCTAGTCAATGATAATGGCCTAATATAGCAACACTTCCTCTCTGCACTTTTGGGTTTTTCCATAAAACTCTTTCACCTAAGGGTTCCTGACACTGGGCTATAAAACTATCTCAGGGTGCTGTCATATCAGACCTGTTTGGTGCTCCTTAGCCCAAGGTCTAATGGGGATCCATAAAGTCATTTGTGTGATGACTTATGCGTTCTTGCCCCCTAGACACTCACATCGTACCTGCTCCCTCAATCTCGTTATGGCCCATTACATCAGGGTAGCTGCCACATAGGAACAACCTCCACTTAGCCCCTATATGTAAATGTTTTCTGCAAAACGGTTTCAATAATCAGTTGCTCAGCTAGTGACACCCTTATTAGCTGCGAGGATAGAAATTCTGAGCACTGACAGGACATTTTGGTGAGAGAAATACCCTATAATTTCCATAGCCTATTTCTTTAATTCCAAGTTGAAGTTTGTTGGCATTGCATTAAGAGTCCACATTGCTGCCTTCTGCATTTGCTTCGCTGTATGCCAGTGACTATCCATGAAAGTTGCATTTATTTTAATATAGAATGAAATTTTAGGGAAGAAAGGAGCATAACGATTCCATTTAACAATAGATTTCTGCTTATTAACCTCACTGACATAAAATCGTCAACGTAAAGTAATTTTAATTTGTTCTCTCTTAATTGTATTGGTGTTTATAAACACCGGTTTTCTATAAACATAAATATGTATGTTCGAATTGGGTATATTGAAAACCACGTATTTTCTTTTTAATTTCATATGTTCTTTGAAAGTTGATGGTGTCAGAACAAGATCTTTGCTTTTCTTAAGGGGGAAGAACTGGAAGGATAGAGGAGGGTTCACCATGGTTTTTTGTTGTTGTTATTGTTGGCTGGAATAGCACATTTGTATAGATTCTATCCATTCAGCCACATTAAAAGCTTCAGGTAGCTTGGCTTTGCCAGGAAACACAGATCATTTAGTAGCTACAATTTGTATCAATTTACATAAAGAGCAGATAAGATGATGTGAACGTGTGTGTGAAGCTGAAGTGACAACACAAAGCTGTGACTTGTGCTTTGTGTTTAGACAAACTCGGCTGTCATATCCCCACATAACACCCCGGTGGCTTAAAAATGGCAAAATTACCTGCAATTATCTCTAGCCTGCAGCTCATTTTCTGGATAAGCTAAACAGAAGCTTTGAAAAGAAGCGTACAGACGGACGAAGTCACATGTGTTTGTACAATTTATGGCCCAGAACTGCTGATGGCTGGAGAATGGAAGCCCTTGAGTGCCGCTGTGGATTTCAGAGCCAATCAAAACTAAATTAGAAAACAAATATTATTAAAAAGGCTTCTGTGCATGTAATTTTGGCATAATATTATGAGGTGGACATTAAATGTTTCCCTTGGAGACTTTCAGCATCGTTAATACAGCATGCCTTTAATTACAAGAAGGCTCATATTACTAAAAAATTGGAGAAAATAAAGTACTCTGAGGTATAGTTAGTAATACCTTCATTATGTTCACTGAAATAATTAAAAGAAAAGGTATAATTTTTCTAAATAAAATGTCAGAATTTGAAATGAAAATGGATTTTCTTTAGGAAATTTACTAATGTGTACCTGTGCTCCCAATAGGCATTTATTCAAGTACATTAACAAGTCTACTAATAATCATTCATTCCATATTGTGCTATTTCTAGATAGGCTCCCATTAAGAACACAACTTTAATTATTGTAAGCATGGTGAATAGAGAATTTTTCACTATGTTCAAACAGAATTTACAAAAGTAGTAGAAAGTGTTCTCGTTCATGATTTCAAAAGAACCCCAGGAGATGAATGAGTGGTAATGCATAGTCTCAGGGCTATCCATAACTTAAATTTCTGATTTGACATCAAATCAGGTTGCCATCTGGTGGCTATCAGGTGGTTTTTGAGAAATTAATTTAATAAACTCAGTTACATTTTCAATGACATGAAATTAATATCAATTTTCCGAACACTGGAAATGACGTTGACTTATATAAGAACCAAACAATCTTAAAAATACACTCTTTTCACATGAAACATAATTCAATGAATGACGTTTTAGTAACAGTGACATCTTTCATTTGAAGTGATTTCTCCCTTAATTATGCCAGACGTGAATTTTTTAAAAACCAGCTCTTGGAAGAACCTTCCATTCTTTCATTATTAACTCTTTGTTATTCGTTCATTAATTAGACTTTCATTTCTCAGAAAAGTGTAAGTCCTGTTTGCCATGGATTAAGTTCCAAGAAAGCCAGTCTTTCTGACTGGTACCACTCTCTCACGTGTTTCTTGAGGAGCCTACACTATTTCCTTATTATCTATGGCATCAAGTCTAACGTATTTTACCTACTATTTAAATTCGGCTGCGTTAAACCTTACTGCCCACTACTTCCCATCAGGACCCCATAGCATCTCCAGGGGACCGAAGGGTGGCCATCTGATTGGGAGAGGACTATACTGAGTTTGGGTTGAAGCTGCAGTTTATGGGGGAGGCCTGGGGAAGGGGCCGGTAAGGATTATGCGGGGGCTAACAAAACTCAAAGCTATCTCAATGTCATTCAATGTTCCCAGGGCTCCCTCTGTGTACAAGTGTTTTTGTCTTTCTTGCACTAACGCTTCCCACATATTATTGCAGACTCTGTGTGCACATGAAGCAAACAGAACATTCAGCAGGTGCAAACCCTAGTAGTGGTGATGAAAATCAAGTTGAATGATACATGGAAGTAAAGAAGAGTCCTGAGCAAAATTAATACCAAGTAGTGTGCATCCAGGGGGTGGGGGAGCAAACCGAGGAGGAAGACTGGCGCCGAGGATTTGCAGGTGAAATCCTTCAAAGGATTTTGAAGGATGGCAAAGGGCCATGTGGAAAAAACTGTCTGGGAGACAAGTGCCTGGTGTTAAACAGGGTCAGCAAAGAAGAAAACAAAAGGCTGGGTGGAGCAGGTGAACTCACAGCATTTTACTAACAGCCTGGCTGCCTGGTTAACAGTAGAATGACTTTTTATATCTGGCAGATTGGAAGAGGAACAGAAAGCCATAGAAACTGATGATCTTTGTATATTTATATGCATATTTCATATGTGCATGTATATTTTAAGTATGCATATTTATATTTATTAATTTAGGAGGTACAGGAATATGCTGAGTAAGATATATATGGGTCATCTGCCTGGAGCTGCAGTTTTGCACAAGGATTAGAGGAAACAAATTTAACGGACTGCAGAAATGCAGGAGTTTGTAGACGTGAGCCATTAGGCTGAAAATAATGACCGCCTTGCAGAGGGCTGCTTTGAACTATCTCCTTAGTCCCCCCAAAGGTAACTTGTCTGCCCGTAGTTTAGAGCAGGGTCTTCAGTGTTTTTCCACCTAATTTAACCTCATGGCACACTTGAACCTATAGTTAAACTTCTGTGGCACACTTAAATTATGTTGGTCAAAAAAAAAAGTATATACTTACTGAACTTCTTTCAGAAATAATTTAATTAGTAATCTTTAAAAATCTCACGGCACACTGGTTGCAAATCTCTGATTTAGAGGAACATGACTTGAGAAGTGTGGGAAGCCGTGTCCTTCCAAATCATGGTCTGTCTGGACAGTTTGGGGCTCTGCTGGGCATACCCTCCAGCCTTCTTCACAGCTTGCTCTGCGTTTTTGTTTTTAACATGGATTTTAGGCTGGTATCTTGATCCTCTGATTTTAAGGACTCGCGTCGTCACACAAGACGCCCCTCGCCTCGTGTCACCTGTTTGCCAGGACAGGCAGCACATGGTCCTTTCATTTGGCTCAGCCTGGGCTCCACGCTCACCCTTCCCGTCCTTCAAGGTCTAGAGCACGTGTTTCCCATCCTCTGACCCCAGCTGGCTCACTTCTCTGTCAGCGAGATGATGTGTGTGAGAGCCACCTCACTTGCCCATGCAGAGTAGGGATGCACCAGAGATTAGCGATACTGTTTTATAACACATAGCATTTAACATACTTCGAGACAACAAATAAATAATAACACGGCTGTAGTTGAATTCTTGATCGATAGGTTGAATAGCTTACATCATGTAGCGCGCGATACCTTTTCAGTCAATAATGAGCTGCTGCTGCCATCGTGGTCTCCTAAGATCATAATACCGCGTGTTTACTGTGCCTCCTCTGTGGGTACATATGTCTAGGGACACAGATACCTACCGCTGTTATGCCTGCGGTATTCAGTATGGTAACAAGCTGTGCAGGTTTGCAGCCCTGTGACTGTAGGTCACACCATGGTCTCGGTGTGCAGGAGGCTGTGCCGTCTGGGGTGCTATAAGTCCACTCCACGTTCACCCGGAATGACATTGCTTAACAACACACTTCCCAAACCTCACCCCGTGGTGAACGGACACATGACTGTATCTGATTAGTAGAATGTTTTCTGTTTCCTGAGAGCTCTTATCATAAGTCCAACATTTGTTGTTGTTTCTTCTGAAACTTAATAGACAACTAGAAAAATTTAGCTATTGTGCTTGGGGAGCTTCTGATGATCTTCTCAAAAGAGAGATGGAAGAGGCAAAAGCTTCTGAGTTATACTACATATAGTTTTTCATTTTTTTTAAGTTTACTGCTATGTTTTCCACACTTATTTTGGTCATTATATACTCTTTAAAATATGAGGTTTTTTTGTGTGTGTGAGACAGAGTCTCAAGCTGTCACACTGGGTAGAGTGCTGTGGTGTCACAGCTCACAGAAACCTGAAACTCTTGGGCTTAAGCGATTCTCTTGCCTCAGCCTCCCGAGTAGCTGGGACTACAGGTGCCCACCACAACACCCGGTTGCAGTTGTCATTGTTTGGCAGGCCCGGGCTGGATTCGAACCTGCCAGCTCTGGTGCATGTGGCTGGTGCCCTAGCGGCTGAGCTACAGGCACTGAGCCTCAAAATATGATTTTAATAGCAAAATATATTTTGTCCTATGGATATACAATATTGTCTCTAATTATCTTCCCTTGTTGACATCTTGGTGTTACTGCTATTCTTTTTTCTATTCCTTATAATGCTGTGTTGAACATACACCAAGAGAATCTTCTCTAAACAGATTCTTCTTCTCCCACATACCAAAGCTCCCATATTATTTCAGATTATTAAGGGGGTACAATTTGGTTACATAGTTTGATTATGTAAGGTTATAGACAGAGTTAATGGATTAATAAATAATGATACATATATACACCATGCAATATTCAACTACAAAAAGACAGGTTTAATAATATCTTTTGTATCAACCTACATGGAATTGGAGATCGTTCTCCTAAGTAAAGTAGCAAGAATGGAAAACAAACATTTTGTTCCTATCGTGAGAAATTTGTAAAGCTATCATTTACCTTTAAGCAAAGTATCATTTTTCACTTAGCATCAGTTCTTTTGGAAATAGTCGCATCATGAAATGTATTTCTTGTATAAAGCTGCTGTTGTGAAATCTGTTTGGGTTTCATTAATAGCTCACTAGAGCAATAGGTAGGCTGGTTTTTCATATGCCTTTTTTAAATTTTAGAGTACTTATAAAAGGGGGAAAATGGTAAAAGTTGTTTCACAAGTATAATATTGCCAAAAAACGTACCAAGATGTGCAGGTTGTAAATTTCTTCTCATTTTGCTGGGAATAGATAAGATTCACATAGTATCTGTTCCATGAATATTAAAGATATAAGCTGAGAAAGAAACCAGAAGTGGTTTTCACTTTTTAACCTACATTGAAGCTGACTTCTAAAATAGTAAATGAAGAATTGAGCCGAGATTCCTCTAATACAGTGGTTCTCAATCTTCCTAATGCCTCCACCCTTTAATACAGTTCCTCATGTTGTGATGACCCCCAACCATAAAATTATTTTCCTTGCTACTTTCATAACTGTAATTTGCTACTGTTACGAATCGTAATGTAAATATCTGATATGCAGGAAGTATTTTCATTGTTACGCACAGGTTGAGAACCCGCTGCTCTAATAAAAAGAAATAGTTATTTTGTTGCAGAGAGTGAGGCCCATTGAAAGATCCAGCAGCTGGCGTTATCATGAGGTTATGTCTGCACAATGATTTTTCACCATCATCTCTAACTTTTTTTATTTCTTTCCTGTTATTCCTTTTCCTTTTGAGGAATGATCAAATGAAGAAATCAAATACACTTTCAAACAATTTCTAAGCATGGTCTAAAAACTAATCTGTGTTTCAGCAATGTCATGGTTCCTCAACAGTGATTTGTTTGAGAGAAGAATTCATATGTGGATACAAAAGATCAGACAAGTGTGAGGAATATGAAACCTGCCTACAAGTTAGAAGACTGTTTTAGAAAAATAATTCAGTATTTTTTTTTTTTTTTTTGCACTTATTGGCTGGGGCTGGGTTTGAACCTGTCACTTCTGGCATATGAGGCTAGCACCCTACCCCCTTGAGCCACAGGTGCCACACCAAGAATTCAGTATTTTAAAGAAAGATATTTCAGCGTGCACATAGGTGCCAGAAGACACGACTGTGGGATGTGTAAAACTATAACTTGTCTGCCAGACCTAGAGAGCTGAGATTTGCAGGTCATGTGAAGGTTCTAACAGAGGACCCCAATCTTTTTGACAGTGGCATTCAAAAGTTATGGATTTCTCTGTGAGTCAGGGTGGATTGAGGTCATTCATATGGTAGACCATCCATGTGCTTGCTCAAGAGAGAAGAGAATCCGGAGCGTTCTGTCTGTACCAGTTACGGAAGAGGATATGTGTGTGGCACAGAGGAAATGAGCTGGGAAGTGAGCTCAGTATGCGAATCTGAGGTTGGTGGTGCGTGTCTGGACAACTCAGTGTGCATTTTGATTTCAAGGTTTAGAAGGACTAACCCTATAAGAAGTTTTAGGGGGATTCTCATCAATGTGAGAAAGTCATCTGGCTCAGAATTATGTTCTAGTTAGCCATCACAGGGTCAGTGCTTTTTGTAGTCCATAGCACAGTGTGGGCACATATGTGTAGCAGTACTTAATACATGCTAGTTAAACTAAACTCATACTATATTTTTACAAATAACATTTGCAGCTGACACAAAGATTTACATGGTGCCACATACTGTACTAAATGCTGTGACTGTGCTGGCTCTCGTAATCCTCAATCCTATCTTATCTTTATTCAGCGGGTGACATAAAGAAGACATGAGGTTAAATAATTTTTCTAACTACATTGGGAACAGGATGTAAACCCAGGCACTCTATGACAGCCATGTTTCACCCTTAAACTGTTCTATTCCCTCCTAATTTTATTTGTAGCATGTGATATAAAATCATGATGAAAACCTTTTTAAAAATTGCATTTCTGATTTGGACTATGAGCTATGAATACTATGATTTTGTTATTTAAAAAGCCTTTTATCTGAAATAACCTTAGAAAATTGGATTCTGTAAACAGAGCGTCTGGAATGTTGGAAATGCACATTACGTGATGAGTGTCTTCATTCAGGGATAAGAGAACTGATCAACAGTGTTTGTTTCCATTCTTGCTTCTTTTCCATTAACGTGTTCATATAAATGGAAATAAGCTGTTAGAAATCATAGAGAGCAGAGTACATATTGTATTCACCATCTAAAACCAGAATAATAAGTCAGCAACTGTTGGCTAGTTAACAAAATCGTATTCTTGTGGGTGAGGTGTTGAGAAAAGTAGTTAGCGTGGTGGTTTTGTTTTGTTGTAGGTTTTTTACAGTATCAATAACAACTGTGATCATATAGCCAACTGCCTACATGCTGTCTCTGCTTGGATGTCTACGAGGCATTTTAAACTTCACATGTTTATTATAGAACTCTTGATTTCTTCTCCCCAAATTTATTCTGCCTGTACTCTTTCCCGTATCTGTAAATGGTGGCTTATATTCATATAGCCACTCAAGACGAAAAGTCTGAGAAACCACCTTAACTCTTTTATATCCTTGACACTACATACTAGCAAGTCCTATTAACAAAATCTTCAAAATATACAGCAAATGCATCTACCCCCACCTTCTCCACCGCTGTTAAGCTAGATGCCAGCAGTGTCTCCATTTATCTCTTTATTCCCCACTTTGTCCAATTTATCAAAATCACATATATTTTATGTTTTCATTTATAACATATACTATGAAATGAAAAGATGTAGACATTGTAGGTAATATAATTTGTGCTATCTGTGTATAGTTTTAATGATCTGACTTAGTCAGGCCTTTCCTTAATATTCTCTCGTAACTTTGTGTCCATTTGAATTATATCCAAATGTCATGACTATAGTTATGTAAATTATACCTAGATATCATTCACTGTTGTTTGAATGTTTCTATATAATCCGGCCCCTGCACAATCCCTGACCTCTGCCGTCACTGCCCCATCTTACTACGTCCTCTCCAGCTGCAGCCTCTTGGGCTCCTCACAGACCCCGCCTACGGCTGCTAATTTGCTCAGATCTCCATTCTCGGTACCTCCCCTGGCTGGTTCTTATCTTTTGTTCAGGTCTCTGCTAAAAAAACCACCGCAAAGGGGCCTATCTGACCCCCTTCTCTAACTTACGTCTCCTCTCCCTCATTTACCCATTCCCCGAGCTTGCTTGAGTTTTCTTTATGGTACTTGTTATAGGCAGGATACTGAAAAGATTCAACAATTGGGACAGCGCAAATGCCCACCAAGCGAAAGAGATGTCACTGGCCACCTTCTGTCAGCCCAGTTGTGAATGTCGGATTTTTATTATATTTTTGCTCATTTATTTATATCTCTTTTCCCTTTCAGAATATGCATGCCAAAGGGCAGGAACTATGTTTTGTGTGCCCAGTAAATATTTGCTGAGTGAATGAATGAACTGTTAAAACAAATGTTAATGTGACCACAACATTCATTCAAAGAACATTGCTCTTTGGGTTTCTTGTGCCCAGAGACCCTTAATCTTCAAGGTCTTTAATCTTGAAGAAAATCATTAAATATTAATTTATTATTAAAACTTTTTAAAGTACATAGGCAATAATAAGTACATCTACAACCACCACTTAGAATTTGTAGTGGTAATATCATATTGATTTTCTTAGGATTTTAAAAAATTAAACAGACGTTACCGACAGAGTGGAAAACATCTTTGTCCCTATCCCTTGATTCATTCCTTACCTCCTCCTCCCAGAGGAAACCAGCATCTTGAATTGAGTGTAGTTTCTTCTAATCCACGTTTTTACACTTTTTATAGCAAGCTTATGTGTTCAAAAATAATATGTAGTTTTTATTTGGGGTTTTTAAGGTGTTACCATCCTGAAAAAACTATTGCATAACTCTCTTTGGAACATCATTTGTATAAGTTATCCATTTGATCTCTATAATCTAGTTCATTCACATCAAAATACTATGTGTGTGTGTGTATATATACACATATATACACATATATATACACATATATACACATATATATACACATATATATATACACATATATACACACATATACACATATATATACAGAGACAAAGAGAGACAGTAGAACTTCCATCGTTGGTCACTTCCCTACATTGACCACCTCCTTAAGTTAACCTTGTTTTCACAGATCGGACATGAACCTCATGTACATCTCAGTACAGTAGGCCTAGTCTCTTACCTTACAGTCCCTTGCCTTCGGTGGTCAATTTACAGAGGTTCTGCTCTGTATATCATACATATCTTTCACTGTATAATTACATTCTTCATCAGTGGAAATTTAGAAAGTTTCTTTTCTTCCCTCCCCCTTTGTGGTTCTTGGCAATTACTAGACATTTTATAAGAAAGCTCCTTGTGACCATCTCTTGGTGTGTATGAGCAGAGTTTCGCTTTGTGTTTCCCAAGGTGTGCACCCAAAGCTAATCTGTTGGATTGTAGAGCATGGACATTTTCATCAAATGTGTTTGTACCACTGTGCATTCCCACCAACAGATTCTCCTTGACAAGTTTTGCCTCGTTTACTGTTTCCTCTTACGATGTCATTAAATATATTTAAAACATCATGTTTCTTTCATTTCCTTAGCTATCAGGACATGCATGTATTGATCTATCATAGTAACCATAATTATCTCAGGATTTTTGATAAAACTATAATATATGTACCATGGCTCCTGATCTCTCATCTTTAATTATTTAATAGTCAATCAGTTAGAAGTTGCATGATCATCATTAATAAATACTCAGAATGGTGAGTCAACAGAAGGAAGCATGAAATTTGGAGAAATAATCATTGAGCTAAACTGTAAGCAAACTTCTTTGACTGGTGGCAACAAATTTTAAGAGTGGCATCTTCTGTCTGGCCACCTGAAAATAAAAGGTCTACCGTGACCTATGCAACTAATACATACAAAAATCGCTGTTTTAAAAATTGCTTTTAATACTTAGCCATATATAATTTTTTTTCCCCAAATTATTGTCTTCATTATCAGACTATAACAATTGCCCTATGGTACTTTTAAACTGGAAGTCCCCTGGTTTACTTTGCAAGATGATATATAAATATTGCCTCATCACTGGAAGGACTCGTTTCCTAGATTGAAAACCTGAGAGTGATATGTAACTGTAGTTACAGCAAGGGAAGCGTTCTATTTCCAATTAAAACCACAGCCAGAAATTTCCATTTAGACTGACAGGAGGTAGACCAGGTATACATTTTGTACACTTTCTTATTTGTTTAGGAGGAATTGGGCTCTTTTATGAGTAGAACAGTAAATTCTCATACCACGGTAAGCCCTCCAAGGAAGAGGCCAAATACTCCTTCTCAAGAGAAAGTATCTGGGATCATTGAATTTTGAATCTTTAGAAATAGGTATTTAGAAGTGGAATGTCTAATGTGGGAAAGTACATGACTTTAAGAAAATTTTACTTGGATCTGAGCTGGTCTGAAGTTTCTCATTCTAATTTAATGAAGTTTCATTTCTTTGTTCTGAGGAATAGTAAAATAATGATGTACGTGGCCTGGTGCCTGGCATATAGTAAGTGCTTAATAAATATGAACTATCTGACCTTCCCTGGTGTTACTAATGGCATCTAACACTGTTTACAATATTCAGGTCCATGCCAGATATTTAAAATGAAAATAATCTCCCAACTGTGGTTTTAAAGTAAATGAAATGTATTCTAAATAACACAGAATTAAAATAGTCACTCATGAATGCAATGGCATTTGCACTGAAATTATAATGGCTCAGTGGTTTAGCAATCACACTACACAAGCCTAAAAGCAATGTAACTATTTCTGAAAGCAAAAAAAAAAAAAAAGTTAACAAAATTAAAAAAAACTATGCAATAAAATCAAAGTTCGTTTTATCAATAACGAATTAGAATAGGCTGAATGTTTTGGCTCATGGAGGCTTAGCAAGAGAGAGCTATTCCTGCTTGGGAAATAGAATTGCTGGGACCTAAATCAGTTTTTCCAATTGTCATGTTAACATGTTATCCCTTTATTCAAAAGCATCGAGTGTATCTCCATCACACTCAGGATCAAGTAAACAGAACACTGTTAGGTGAAACCTTTCTTCATAATTCCTGCTTATTCCCGTTGCACTTTTTTTTTTTTTTTTTTGCAGTTTCTGGCCGGGGCTGGGTTTGAACTCCTCACCTCTGGCATATGGGGCCGGTGCCCTACTCCTTTGAGCCACAGGCACGGCCCTGCAATTTTTTTATATCATGTGATATTTCCTACGTTGTGTTCAAGTAGAGACACCAGCAAGCTGCATTATCCAGGTGACTGTGAACTGGGGGCAGGTGCTGCCTCCTTCCAGTGAATGTAATTTTGTGTGATGATTTAAAGAGGGGACAGCAGGCTGGGTCTCAGCGCTCTCCTACAGCATGGCTGGGCTTCTGTGTGCCGGGCACAACCCCTTGGTCTCGGGCCTTATACAGACGACTTCACAGGTACAACTTGATCTTATGCAGTCCTCACACTGCACCCTGGAACAAGCAGAACAAACGAGGGAAAGGCTATGTAGGCCAGCAGAAACCTTTATTTACATGACATTGGGTGATAAAAGTCATACTGGTTAATAATTTAGCTTCCTTACTAGACCTGCGAGTGCAGAGCTACTGAGCTAGAGATACAAAAACATGTAAGACAGACCCCTTTCCTAACCTCTTGGAGTGCATGACCAAGGCAGGAGAAAAACATTAAACAAGAACCAATAGCAACCACTGTGATAAATGTTTTAAGGAAAAAATGTAAGTACCTGTGAGAGTATGGACTCTTTATACAGGTGGTGCTAAGAGAGCAAAGACTATTTTTTCTTTTTCGTTTAATTTTTTATTTCAGGTTAATGTGAGGTTACAAACAACCAGGTCAAAATATTTGAATTTGTTAAGTAGAGTCCCTCCTAGACCATTTTTTCTTTTTCTTGAGGGAAGTGTAGGTGTTGTCAAGTGCAAGATTTGCTCAGTGATGTTTTTGGTTTTGCTTCTACACGTACATTCTTAAAGCTATTAATTCTGTCATTGAACTGTAATATTGAACTTCCTGCAGCAAAATAGCTTTGCTATCACAAAACAAGAAATGTGGCCCCTAACCCCTTTTACTCATTGAAACTGTTTTTAAGGCAGTTTAAAAGTGAGTGTTCTGCTTGGGCGTGGTGGTTCACGCCTGTAATCCAAGCACTGTGGGAGGCCCAGGCAGGTGGGTTGCTGGAGCTCAGGCATTTAAGACCAGCCTGAGCAAGAGTGAGACCTTGTCTCTACTAAAAATAGAAAAACTAGCCAGGCATTGTGGCCAGCACCTGTACTCCCAGCTCCTCAGGAGGCTGAGGCAAGAGGATTGCATGAGCCCACGAGTTTGAGATTGCTGTGAGCTACGACGCCATGACACTCTACTCAGCACTCTACTCAGGGAGACAGAGTGAGACTCTCTCCTCTCTCCCCCCCAATTAATAATAAAAATGATAGCAAGTGTTCTTAGCAATACCACTGGCCTACTGCAGTATGTAGTTCTCCTTGGCAATACACTTACTGCTTCATTTTGCGAATATCAGTTAGTAATCATACCAGACTGTGGGCTGCTTGAGGATAGGAACAGAGCCCGGTTCTCTGTTGCATCCGCAGCAGTGAATACAGTGTCTGACACATAGAGGGCCTTTCTCATGGGGTGCAGAATCCTCCCTGGCTGCTTTCCTAACTTTCTGCTCTCTTCACTCCTTCACTTGTACTATTGTCCTTCCATTATCTCTTCTGCCACTTGGCATCTTCATTCCACTGTCTTTGCCATCCTTTAACATCAAAGTAACCTCATGCAGAATTTGCAGAACAGTGACTCTTGAGGATGTTTTGTGGGAGTATTTCGTGGTTTCTTTCTATGGTAGGTTCTGTAACTTGGTGTTTTCTCCAGTTAGTTAGTTCAATTCTGTGTTTATGGAAGTCCTTGCTCTGCAGAGCCCTGTGCTGGGTGTAATGGGAGATAACAATGACAGGCCAGCAGCTGCCTTCAAGAAGCTTTTGTAAAGTAAATACTTATTTACAAAGGAAAAGAAAATAAATGTTAAGCTAGAGTTAGAGATAAAGAAGTATAAGAACACAAAGAGAAGCAATACATTGCATCCACAGAGGGACCAATGATAGCTTCATAAAGGGAGAAGCTTTGGGCTGAGCTTTAAGGACTCAAAGCTATTCTGAGACTATTCTGAGATGAAAAGAGAAATAGAAGGACATTCTAGCTTAAGGAAACTGCAAAGCCTTGTCCTCTGCTTCCCTTCTAAAATCATTTCTTTCATGGATCTCAGTGTTATGACTGTGCTATCCATTAATTAATCTAAATCCTGCACTGCTGTCCTTATGTTTTCCAAGATATAATACAGTAGCATCATTTCTTATATTTAGCATATTCTCCATCTGTATAATCTATCAGTCATTAAACACGATCATGGAAGTGAAGGTGTTTTATACAATCCAGTGTACTATATAAAAAAGGAGGAAGTTCTGTACAAAGGTAAATTGCCATAACTTTTACTTTCTATTTATTTGCAATCTCAGTGATCACAAATCATAGATACTTAGCAGATGATATAAGGATTCAATTCAGTAAATATTTAGGGAAGCCTAACCAGGTAATTTTGGACAAGTTAACCTATCTAAACTTTCTGGGTTTCGGTTTCCTTTGCATCGTCTTTAGAGATTGGCTAGCATAACTGACTTTGAAACCTAATATGCAATGTAAGAAAAAGCCACTCTTAATAGGTACCGGATCCCAGGCCTTTGCCTGTCGAAAACTTTGCTAGACATATGAGACTTAGATAATTACGATAGATAACAATTCACGGCAGATGGTATGTGTGGAAGTTTCTGGTACTGTCATTAAAGATCACGGGTTTGAGTGTCCTGTTGGCAATGGGAATAGTCTGAAGAGTCACAATTAGCATAGAATTCAGGTACATGAAACTTAACCTGTCTTAAGTCCATAATCTCTGACACACAGAGAGCCTTCTATCCTCCCAGGCCAAACCACTGTCTTCCCCAAATACTGATTCATGATTAGATGACATTTTCACCAGTACAATGGTTGGTTTTACCATTGTTTTCCAGTAAGACACATTTATAAAATTGCTTACATTCCTTTTTAATTTGATTTGCTCTGTAATGTTCCAGAACAAAGCTTAATAATTCTGTAAGTCTGCCACCAGTCATCCTTAGAGCAGCAAAAATTTAGGCATGATCACTAAGAACTTTATTCTAGAAGAATCTGTCCATAAATGACAGGGGCTCATAGTTGGGATTATATATATTATATACATATATGATTTGTTATTACCAATGTTAAAATTTCTAAAGTGCCTAAAGATCGAGACCCATAATTATTATACTGATAACTTATATTTGTATAAAAATAACTCCAGTCACCCTTGAAGTATTCCCCTTGGCCATCTGGTGACCATAGTGATATTCAACAATGATATACATAGCACTTTTTCCAGGATGAATTTATGAACTTAATTGTCCGACTGCATATATTGCCCTTGAGTTTTCAATATTTTTAAAACCATTCTTCTTTTCTCCAAATACATATTGTTTGTTAAGTAAGCAGTTGGCAAAAGAACTTTGCAATCATTATTGATGCTTCTTACCTTGGATTGCCATAGGTCCATGGAAGCCTTCCACAGAAATAATGCTAGAGCAGGTTCCTCTGGCCGTCACAGTATCAGAGGCATTGGGCTATTGACAAATCGATATCAGAAAAGAACTTTGAGAACTTTGGAGGAAAAGTACCCTGCAATTTCACAGCATAACTAATGGGAGCTTTGCTGTGAAACTAGAAGATTATTCATGTAGTCATGGTCTGAAATGAGCAAGTCAGTTCTCATTTTGCTCTACTGGATTCCTTTCCTGCCCTCCCTTCCTCCGTTCCTTCCTTCTTTTTTTTTTTTTAATGAAATTCCACAGCTGATATAGAAAAATCATTGGCAAACTTCTCATTTTTACTTTAGAATAATGTCCCCCACCCCCACCCCCCAAAAGACCTCAGCACTAGCTTCTAATAAAACTAATTTCAAGAAGCTGTAAATTTATGTCCATAATTAGTTGTTAATATATGATAGAAGACACTGTGCTGGGAAGAATATTTTTCTGACATACAAATACTATTTATTTTTAGTATTCTGGACAGTATAAAATATTTCTCTCTCTCTCTCAGTAGAAATTTTCCATATCCTCACTTTAACTTGACAGTGAGCTTCTCTCTACACCTGCTGTGAGCATCTCAGCTCTCTTGAGGAGACAGAAGTGGAACCACTTTGAGGTGATATTTACCAAGGACAAAAAATAAGCCCAGTAGTCATTCTGTCTTAAAATAATCATATTTTAAAATGCATCCTGGATAAATATAAGGCAAACACTTTATATAATGTTTTTTTCATATCTATAGCAATATCTATGATTTGGCTCCTATTGGACTCAATTCTTCAAATTCAAGAAAAGCCCATTACTCTCTTAACCATAGAGGACTGATTCACAGAAACAACATGGCAAAAAAAAATGTACAGAAACATCTTGAAAAACTGAAATTTTTTGATGATATGATGACATTTATGAGAAATGGATCAAGTTCCACAATTTCAAATATACATCATCTGCCTGACAGAACAAAATTTGCTAAAGATATCACTAAGTCCTCCATATGTAGATTAGCCTTTTTCTATACAAATAGAAATTCCATTTGAAATTCCATAATTATTATACTGATAGTTTATATTTGTATAAAAATAACTCCAGTCACCCTTGAAGTATTCCCCTTGGCCATCTGGTGACCGTAGTGATATTCAACAATGATATACGTAGCACTTTTTTCCAGGATGAATTCATGAACTTAATTGTCCGTCTGCATATATTGCCCTTGAGTTTTCAATATTTTTAAAACCATTCTTCTTTTCTCCAAATACGTATTGTTTGTTAAGTAAGCAGTTGGCAAAAGAACTTTGCAGTCATTATCGATGCTTCTTACCTTGGATTGCCATAGGTCCATGGAACCTAACCTAACCCTAACCCCTAACTAGCCATTTCAAATAGTTTGTGCATGTCTTACCTGACTCTCTAGTGTTCGTATCAACATCTGTTAGCTGGAGTTTGTAGATCTTCCAAAGAATGACAAGAGTATATTGAACCATCTTGATAGGTTTCATTTTGGTAGTGAAATCCTATGGGGTATTCATTGCTATAAGATCTTGACCATCTGTGAGAAAGCAAGTTTATAATTGAACAGAAATCCAAGAAAATTAGGATGGAGAAATATTAGTTCTGAAAGGAGTGGCCGTTGGCCAAACTAGGAGGTAGCAACCCTTCTATTTGCTGCCTACACTTGCACCTGTCTTTAGAGCTTTCTCTTGCAGGTTCCACCTTCTCTTGCCTCAGACAAGAGCAGGGGACCCCTACTGGCAAAGACTTTAAAATGAATAGTTTATGCTGTTACCACTTCTAGAGATATCTACATTTTTATAGGCTCTCACAAGAAGTGAATGGCTATCCAATAATGACATTAAAAATGTCAAGGTGTATATTTTAAGGCAAGGAGCACTTTCTACTTTCTTTATTCTCTAATACAACCCCCAAGACACCTTACGCTAGCCCACTTTATCAGTAAGGGTTAGTCATTCATTAAGACTGATTTTCTCTGCAGCCAGAAAAGCAGAACTAGCAGGTGATGCTTATTAAGAGACGTACTGCAAGGAATTGGTTGAGTTCTACGTACTTGTAAAGGCTGGCTAGGCAACTCCAACATCGGGAAGGCTGGTTGGAACTCTTGTTCACAGGCAGAAGCTGCTGTTCACAGCAGGAATTTTTTCTTCAGGGAAGCCTTGGCTTTCCTCTTAAAGCCTTTTAAATGATTGAATAAGGCTCGATCATATTATCTGGGATAATCTTCCTTGCTAAAGGTCACATGATTATGGACTTTAATCACATCTGTAAAATATCTTCACAGAGACACCTAGATTAGTGCTTGAGTAACTGGTGACTGTAGCCTCAACAAGTTATAGGCAGTCCCTGAGCTACAAACATCCGTCTTACATACAACTCATACTTATGAACAGAGGCTATTACAATAAGTTTCCAAGATACAAACATCTGACTGACATATGACTTGCGCTTATGAATGGAGGGTATTGCAGGTAATAGGTAAATGTACATGTTCCAACTTACATGCAAATTCAACTGAAGAACAAACCCATCTCATTCATAACCTGGGGACTGCCTATCGATCAAAATGACCAACACATCTGCTTTTTAGAAATATCAAGAAAATCACTTTTAAAGTGGATTAAGCCTCTTACACAAAATACGTACATTAGGATGTAAAGAAAATGAAATCTAAAATGGGATGAAAGCCTAAGGAAGATAAATTGCTTATTGAAAAAGTCTTCGGCCATGTCTATGTCCTGCTTCACACTAAATAAGTGACAAATTTCAGTACCCATACCATATTTTATTTATCTTTATGATCATTATATGGATGCTGCTTTACTAGGTTAAAGGGAAGATTCATAATCAAAATTGATTATGAGTCTTAATGAGTGAGAAATCAATTCATTATAAGCAAAAAATTTATTGTTACTGATGATACTGGGGAAAATACTAATTATTTAAATGGCAGATTTAATATCATTAAGATTAATAACAAGATACAAATAACATAATTATTGATGCTGATAATTGAAACCAGTTGGAAATGATTTAATTGGATAAGCTATTTGGAACCATTTATATATTTTGTTTTTAAAGTAGCTACTACAAGTCTGGGTTCAAAAACAAAAAAATTTATCAAGCTACCATTACTGAGCCTGAAATCAAATGTAGGCAGTGGTTTTTCACCTTCAAGGACCTACTCAAGCTTGCAATTCCTTTTCTTTCTTTGGAACTCTTTAGTAAGAATAGGAGATCCTAGTAAGGAATACATCCCCCATGTCTTAATAATGGGACCATCAATTCTTGTAGCATCACACAAAATTTAGTGTCCCAACCCACATTTTTTAATAAGACACAATTTCATTGTGTTGAAATCTTAGTATATGATGAAATCCGATTGACGTGTCTTATTTTGCCAGGTCAAACCGGATACATTTTTTTAGCATGACATTTTCTGTATTTCCAATCAATACCACATTCAGTGCCCTTTTTAATATTTAAAAAATTAATGGCTGAGTTATTGATGTTTAAAATTTCTCCGTGGTTTTTATGTTTTTCTTCTCGTATATATATTTATAACACTTACTAATTTTCCCTGTTCATTATGCATCGGCTCTGAATTTGGAATCAGATTCCTTCCATCTTTCAGCAAATAGCTTTCTCCCTCTTCCCAAAATTATTGGCAGAAGGCACTGAAAGGGCCTTTAGGACTGGGGCTTCAGGTGTGCCCCCCTCAAGGGTCCGGCTGGCTGAAAGACACTGGGTTCTTTTTCAGTTTCAGCAGCAGGCAGAGATCTGCCATTGTGTGTCCCAGCAGGGGGCTTAGAGGCGTCCAGGCTCTCCTGTGTGAAGCCTCCACTGGGCTCGGTGACAGCAGTAATCCTCCCAATTAGTCAGTGAACACCTGCTTCATTTATCCCTCTAAACCCCCTTCCTCCCTCAGAGACAAAACTGCCCCTATACCCTCTGAAAACCCACAGAATATCTGAAGACCCTGAAGTGACAATTGTTAACCTCATTTCAGCGAATACGTTTACTAAAAACTGACTGTAGTCACCACCAATTTTCTAACCTCACATTCACATTGGGACAGAACTCTTTTACCAATAGCCTGGAATTTTCTTCTTTCTTTCTCTCTTTCTCTCTCTCTCTCTCTCTCTCTTTCTTTCTGCAAATGAGAGATCTAAGAGTCTTTAGAACTGAGTATGTACTTGCTCTTAGTCTCTTATTTCCTTTCCATAACCAATCCAACAAGCTATTATATGTGCTATTGATTCACTTCTGTTGCTCTATACTGTTGTGATATCCACCTGACGACATAAGCCAAATATTTTGCTCCTTGCTCATTTAGTCCTCAAACCGTTGTGTGGTGTTTGACTGTTCTTGTCTTACACTTGAAAACACTGAGACTGGGGTAGGGGAGGGGAGGGGAGGGGAGGGGGGAGGTCGGGCAGAGGAAGGGTAATTGGTGGGGCCACACCTACGGTGCATCTTAGAAGAGTACAGGTGAAACTTACTAAATGCAGAATACAAATGTCTTCATACAATAACTAAGAAAATGCCATGAAGGCTATGGTAAACAATTTGATGAAAATATTTCAGAATGTATATGAAACCAGCACATTGTACCCCTTGATTGTGCTAATGTATGCAGCTATGATTTAATTAAAAAAAAAAAGTAGAAGAGAAATCGTGCAAACGGCCACTAAACATAATTTTTAAATGTTCAGCCTCATCACAGTCCAAGAAATAGAATGATAAAATAAAATAAATAAAATAGGAAAAAAAAAAAAGAAAGAAAACACTGAGACTCAGAGAAGTCAAATAGTTTTGTCTGTCAAGACAAAGCTAATGAAGGCTGAGGTGAGATTCACCCCTAATTTCAAAACATGTACTCTTTACTGAGGGAATTCTTGGGAACCCTG